>WAAB01013273.1:88701-139143 GCA_013389865.1 Piaya cayana | reverse complement strand
CTTCTCTGCAAAATCTTCCCACAGATAGGAAGAAAAGTGAGTGTGGCAGATTGCATTAAACACCATTATGCAGTCTCTTATGCTCACTGGGCTGTAAATCAGGCTGGAGTGACTAATTCCCATGTTAGGAAATAGAAACAGAAATAGAAGCTAGGATGCTCAGTGAGAGCTTATGTTGCTATAAAATGATAACAAGGCAATTATTTCTTACTAAAAGTTAGGAAGCTCCTTCCAGGAAAACCTTATGAAAGATGCCATCATCCACTGACTCAGATATTGCGAATCAGGGGAGAGTAATGTAAGACAGAGCATATGCTTGAAATGCAGATTAACCTTCAGTGTATACCCCAAGATACAGCAGTGAGGAATCTTGAAGCTATGGTTGTGCTACTAAACTGTCAAGTAATAAAAAAGACATGAGCAAAGCTCTTTGGAAAACAGTTTTATGAATAGAAGTGTTACTAATCTGCTATCTTTTCTGCTTCTTGAACTTAATCCAAACTAGGTTATCTAGGTCTAAAAAGAGCTTGGTTTTCCTGACAGAATATCTTGACAGCTGGCTGCAAAACGTTTATTAATCTGTGGCTTTCTTTACTGGTGAAGTTTATCTTAGACCTCTTCAGTTTATACTAAGGCACTTCTTGATGTGATTGACATGGTCTTCTCTAGCATCCTGGTGTTAGGAGCAGGCTCAACAATAGTGTGTTTTGCCTTGTAGAGGTTACACGTACAAGGAAACAACTTCCTCCTCAACAAGAACACAGTGTGTATTCCTATTCTCAGTTCCACCCTTTCATTCTGTGTACAGCAATTTACATGTTCTCTGACCTCTCAATATCTGGACTAGCTAAAGGTCCCTTTGCACCCAGCTTGGGCCCTATTGTGGGTGACTTATTCATACTTAGAAAAGGACATTGTAGTGAGGGAATAGGTTTAAGAAGACTAACCTTTGGAAAAGAAGGAAGGATCAGGCCTAGTTTGAAAGTGCATATCATGGGAACTAGGTATTGGGCATAATTGGCAGGTTTTTAGTAGTGGGGGCTGCAAGGGAGGAGGCCATGAACTCCTCTGTGCCAGTCATAGCTGCTTTCAGCTAGCTTTGAAAGGGCTGAAAATAACCTGCAGTATGCAAAAATCTCAACTAATGAGAGCAGAACATGGCATGTCTGCTCAAACATATGAAACAAAGAGCAGCAGCCTCTAGGGCAGGATCTGTGAGGAGATGGTGGAGGAGAAAATGGAGAAGACAAATGGAAAAGACAGAGACAGTATTGGAAATAAGCAGTCTGTGCCAGAGCAGGGACACCTTGGAGGGAATTGTGGCTCATAGAAGACCCACTGTGAAGCACAGGAACAGCAAGAGGCAAGGAGAAGTGCAGGAAAATTAATGAGAAGCAAGCAACAGCAGATTGAAAGCATTACACACTAGGAAGGAGTAGGAGAGGTGTTAACTGGAGCCGAACTTGGGGAGGGAGGAGTTTCCTAGACCAGTGGACACAAAAGCCAACATAATTTTTGCTGTGGATTTAAGACCTGTGAGGTACAATTATCTCTGAGAAATCTAACTTAGGAGCTGCATGTGCTCAATTCAGTCTGAAAATTCAAGTCACCCAAATATAAGCATTGTCAGTGCAGGATATTGTTATTCTTAGAAGCTATTCCCAGTCTGACTATTGACTTTGTACCACCAGCCTTTAGATCTGACTGTGCCCTCTTCCCTTGTCATCCTTCTTGTACCATTTGTCAGGGCTTGTCTCTCAGTCACCCAATGCCACTGTCATACAACCAGGAGAATGCAAAAGCATTCTCATGAACATTAACTGCTTTATTGGAAAATGTTGTCCAAATGCTTTAACAGTTAGCACAGATACTGATTTCCAGCATTTAAACAATCCAGACATCAATTATGTTGAAAAAGCGTATACTTTCCTTACAGGAATTTGGCTTAAAGAGACACTGGTAGCAGGGCAGTTTTGAGCTCTTTGGTGTTGATGTAGTGCTGTTTCCAGTACTGTTTTCTTCTGAAAACCCTATCCAGGTATACCCCATGCTCTTTCAAATCCCTTACTATATGGGATGAGACCTAACATTCTGCTGACAGTAAACTAAATGTACTCCTTCTCTGAGGAAACATGCTGAAATTATTTATTTTACAATTTAAAATTCTGATCCAGTAAATGTCTGGAAATGTGTAAAGATGGAAAGGTCTCGTATATGGTGAAAAATGCAGCTGCATTTCTCCATTAGAACCTGGTTTTTATTTTAGTTTCACAACCAAATGAAGGTACAACCAGAGTGAATCCATCCAAGTCAGTGAAGATACGTAGCAGTTACACTACAGAAACCAAGATCTGAACTGGGCATTTTTTTCGTTTTGTCTAGACCTGAGCCTCTCTGAGAAATGGTGACTGAGGTAAGGAGCTTGGGTCACTGTTGAAATGAACATGTCAGATTTTATTCAGTGTAGACAGGCCTGCATTATTAATTTAAATATTTACTGCTATCTGTGAGACTCCAGTGCATAGTACTATTTCAGATCACAATCAGTCTGAGCTCTCTGGAGTTTGCTTTCACATAGTTGTATTTCTACGCCACTCAAATAAACACAGTGGTGATACGCTCAGCACCGAAATACAGGTCAGGAAACTTGAACATACAGTTCCCTCAGTAACCATGTATCATCCAGATTGCTCATAATAAGGCAGAGCGTTAACAGCATGCACCATAACATCAACCACTTCACTGCAGAAAAGCAATGGCAGTGTCTGTAGAGGGAACTGTAATTCAGAATTGCCTGCCCTTTGTGCCTTTGTTTTCATTCACAGATCATTTTCTGCATTGAAAGCGTACTTCTGTACTTCCTGAGATCAGTGTTTTTAGGTGCTCCTGCTGTGTACCAAGGAAAAAATTTGGAAGAGGTTGAGTGATGGGTGATGTTTCTAGGGGAGGAACCCTTTTTGGAGCACAAGGAACTATGATGCTGAGATATCTGAGAATTTAATAAGATCAATAACACAGGCAGCGAGAACACACCACCATTTATAGATTTTGTGTTTGCAGCAGGTCAAGTTGGGTACTGTGAACTTTTAAAGGTAAGTAGAGGTTTGGAGGTTTTTATAAGATCATGAATGGTTGTCAGTTTCTTTAAGACATGGCTCAGCTGAATTCAGCCTTAATTATGGCTAAGTATCGAAGTGCTAGCTCTTACAGTTCCTTGCCTTTTCCTTAGCATAAGTGACACGTAGGACAAGTTCTGGTCCCGTTGAACCTAGCAGTGGGTGGGTTCTTTGCCAAGTCAGTGCTCTCAGCATGCTCTGCAGTTGTACAGCTGAGCATGCTCTGTGCCCAACTTGTGCCAGTGGAGCAGCAGGGACCCAGGGTGCTGGGAGCACAGTGACCCTGCAGGTGAACTGGTGCCCACAGACCTCAGAAGGAAGGCAGATCACAGAACAGAATCATAGAATCACCAGGCTGGAAAAGACCCACTGGATTGAGTCCAACCATTCCTATCAATCTCTAAACCATGCCCCTTAGCACCTCATCCACCCATACCTTAAACACCTCCAGGGAAGGTGAATCAACCACCTCCCTGGGCAGCTTCTGCCACACTGCCCAGTGACCTTTTCTGTGATTNAGCTTGATTTTTTGTTGTTGTTGCTGTTTTTTGGGTTTGTTTGTTTTTTAATTTTTTTTTGTTGGCTGCAACGTCCCCGCCAAGAAGCTTGTTTTTGGCTGCAAATGCGCCCGCCCACATCGAGTCCCCGCCCTCCCCCCGACAACAGCCGCTGCGGAGGGAAAAGGGGAGAAAAAAGGGGAGAAAAAAAGGAAAAACGGGGGGAAAGGAGAAAGAAAGGGGAAAGGAGGCGGAAAAAGGAGAAAGGAGGGGGAAAAGTGAAGAGTTGAAAGAAGAGAAGACAGAAAGGAGGGCAGGTGCTGAAGGGAAGGGGGAAGGCGTGTGCGGGGCGGCCCCGGCGGGGAGGGGGCGGGCGGCCCCGCGCGGGACCGTGCTCGCTATAAGAGGCGCTGCGGGCGGGGAGTGCGGCTGGCGCAGCATCGCGGGGCGGTGGCTCGGGAAGGAGGGTTCGGCAGCGGCCGGGACGGGCTACCCCCGCCTCACCGGGAGCGGCCGCCGGCTTCAGCCGAGGGGCAGTCACCCCAGTAAGTGCGTGCCGGGAGCGCGGCTTGCGGGGATCGGGAAAGGGATCATAATCTTTTTTTTTCTTTTTTCTTTTCTTTCTTTCTGTTGTGTGGGTTGTTTTTTGTTTGGGTTTTTTTGGGTTTTTTTTGTTTTTTATTTTTGTTGTTTTGGGTTTTTTTGTGTGTTTTTTTTGTGTGGTTTTTTTTTTTTTAAATAACTGTTTTGTTTTAGTTTGTCCTGAGCGAGGCGCAGCTGACTGGGCAGTGCGCTGGTAGAGCATCTCGCCTCCTCCTCCTCCAGCCCTGGTGGGTGCTAGGAGAAAGCGGGAGGGTTTTCGTCCCGTTCGCTCCTGCGGGCATCCTGTAAAGTAGTGGAGGGAGAGAGAGAGAAGGGCCGTGGGCTGAGCTGGGAGGGTGGAAATAAAACGGTGGATCGGCTGCTTTTAGGATGAAATGCGAGGTTTCAATTGCGCGGGACAGATCTGGCTTGCTTGCGCCGGGCTGTGAGTAAGCTGGACTACATCGCTGCAACCCAACCCTGCTACAAAATGCTGCTGCTTGCCTCTGGGGGTGCTCCGATTTTCAAAATGCGTCAGGGAAGGTAACTCCAATTATAAATAAAAAGTTGGCGTTAAGCGGTGTTTTTGTCCGTTTTAAACACAAAGCAAGAGTGCCCCCTTCTCCGCCTCCCTCCTTCTCCACCCTCCAGCTGTTGTGCTTGGAGACTTCAGGGTTGTACAAATAACTTGCTTAGAGGATCAAAGTTGATCTTCAGTATGTTGGAACAGACCTTCCTGAAGCTAGAGTGGTGTAAATGCTTCCTTATGTATTTGTAAATATGTTAAAGTGAATCTGAAAGAGGAGATGGACTTCTTGAAAATTATTGATAAGGATTAACATTAAAAACAAGTTTGGAGGCGCCTTTGGGAGTCAGTTAGTCCTTGTACAGCAGAGAACAGTCTTGGGGATGTTCCATTAACAACAGATGGCCAAGAGTGCTGTTGTAAGTCTCTTGTAATTGAGCAGTCTCACTCAATTTTGAAAGGGGGTCATGGTAGTAAATATTCAGTGCAAATGTCTTTCGTGCTTGGACCTTGCTTTCCTAGCAAGTGCAAATGGGGGTGTGTGCAGACTCAGTTTTATGTGATCGGTGAGTGACTCTATGGGCTCTTGCTGCCTGTTAAGCTAAATGGGTACTGCCTGGAACTCTGCGGTGTGTTACCTCATGTAACCTATATATCCTGTTGGTGAGTCCTCAGAGTGCATTGTGTGAATTTGCATTGTAATGGGTGTAAGAATGGTGCGGATACAGTCTGTATCTGGCATGGTGTGGACCAATAAGGGCTGGAATCTGATGGGCTTACTTGTGACAAGGAGTACCTTTCCCATATAGCCATAACTTTGTAGGGCATATTATTGTAAGAAAGATCAACTCTTTACTGAGTGTGGATTAAAGTCTGGTAGTGTGAAATGCAAGAGGCATGTGGTAGAATTTATGTTGAACTTTTGAAGCTGAGAATGACTAGGTTTAAAAAAGTAATAGAAGTTATGTAATAGACGTTATTACTTTTTTAATGCTTTTGATTTCTTTTTATGCTTTTGATGCTATTTTTATGCTCACTGTAGGTGTTATGTATCTGTTGGCCTCTGGGTTGTGAGTGATCACAATTGCTGTCATCTGGGGCTAGAGAGTAATAGAATCGTAGAATCATGGAATGACCAAGATGGAAAAGACCTACTGGATCATCGAATCCAACCATTCCCATCAATCACTAAACCATGCCCCTCAGCACCTCATCCACCCATACCTTAAACACTTCCAGGGAAGGTGAATCAACCACCTCCCTGGGCAGCCTCAGCCAGTGCCCAGTGACCTTTTCTGTGATTTTTTTTTCCTAATGTTCAGCCTAAACCTCCCCTGGCAGAGCTTGAGGCCATTCCCTCTTGTCCTGTCGCCTGTCACTTGGGAGAAGAGGCTAGCTCCCTCCTCTCCACAACCTCCTTTTCAGGTAGTTGTAGAGAGCAGTGAGGTCTACCCTCAGCAGCTAGCCCCAAGCATTTGCAGAAACTTTTCCCTGATAAATTGGTGCTGAAGTACACTTAGCCATATAATATTTATGTGAAATGAAGAACTTGGGTGCAGCTGTGTGGAAGACATTGGGATCTGCAGGAGTCATGGTAACCTTTTTGGTTGTCAGTGCAAAATTTCCTCTGAATGCAGCTGCGTAGCAGTACAAGCAGATATGCTAAAAATCTCCTAAAGGTTTCCTCACTCAGTGAGACTGAGGTGTGTTAATCAGTTTGTCAGAGGCAGCTACTGACAAAACTTTCTTGTAATGCTAAATTTTTTTCAAAAAATAAGTAGCTCATTGCTGTTGGTGTGAGCAGAGACTAAGTCCAGTACCTAATTTGACATCTACAGTCACAGTGCAGATAAGAGTGGCTGCTGGTGAAATACTGAACTAAAGAAAATGAAATGCAGTGAGTTTTAAAAAAAGGTGAGTAAAGCTATTTTGGCGTTTGATCCAGGACTAGCCTTTTCTCCAGCTTTCCACAGGATGAACTTCCCCCCTGCCTGTGTGTGAATGAAACAATCTCCAGTAATTAAAGAATAACGCTCAGTGACTTCAGGAAAGTGAATCTGGACTCTCTGGACAGGTTCTGAGCTGGAGCATGCAATGTGTCATGCGTTAATCAGATTGAATATACACAATTCCGAAAGCAGGTTTTTCTTTTCCTTCATCTCTGCAAGCCTGTTGTCTCACCAAGGAATTTAGCTAGCAGAGGGAGACCAGTCCTGAACTTGCCCATCTGTGACCACATGTGATGAGCTCTGCTAGTGTTTATCACATGCATTGCACCATGTGGGCACAGTATTTCTTAGGGTGTGGTTTCTTCAGAACTTTAATCCAAAGTAATTGAAGGTTGCTAATGAGCAAGGAATGGACCTGCTTTGTTTTTACTAAATGCCTGTTCTCATTTTCTCTTACCTGTTTAGTTCTCTTTGCTTGTGCTGGAGTTCTCCAATCCAGGATGAGTAATTGAGAATTAACTCTACTCTTTTTGCTTGGTGATTCTGTTTTCAGTGTCATGTGTTCAGTCTTCTTATGGCTTTGAGCACTAGTGTCAGCATAAAGATGATGACAGGAGCAGAGCAGAAACGGAACCAGACTACCACTTGGTTTAAGTAACTTTGGAGCAAGCACCCTTGGTGTCTATATAGGTTTCCTAGGCTAGGCTGGGCAATGCACCAAATCCTGAAATAAGTCTGGAGGCCATGGCTGACCAAATCCCAGTGTGTTTCCATGAGTCTGGTTGTTCTTGATGACTCCTCCGTTGAGAGGGGCTACAGCTAGAATCTACTGTTCAGTAGAACATGTCCTATGCATGTAACATTCTTTGTTCATCTGAAGCAGCTAGGACTCCCATCTGCTTTCTCTAGGTCTAACACAGTAGGAGTTTGTTCTCTATGAAGTAGTCTCACATTTATGCCAGCTGACAATTAGAATTCTGAGTACTTGAAAGTGTTGCTGTGTAGTTAAGCAGGATGCATGTCTGCAGTTACTGACAGTAAAAGTATAGATTAAAAAAATAGCATGGCAAGGCTCCATTTGTGGTGTTCAGGTTATGATCACCACAAAGTTGAAATTTCATTTTTTGTAGCTGCATATCTTATTTTTCTGTTGGTCGTACAGAAGTCTTATGGAGCAACTGAAGAATTACCATGATTTGGAATACTGACCATGCTGTTCTCTAGTTTTTGATGTTTCTCTAAAATAGGTGGCAGCAAAGCTAGTCCTGACTTTTTTAGCATTTGTCATTGGGAAAAACATGTGGGCTTGCCTCAAGGACCAAGAACAAGACAGAGTAGGGTGGAAAAACGTTGACGCAACTTTCCTGCTACAGCAGCCTAGCAGTGTAGGAAAAATGGGAGCATTGAAGTTTTTATTTATAGGGTTATTAGTGAATAATCTTGATTACAGACTACAGGAATGGACATCAGTTTTAATGGCACAAATATCCATATACAAGCTGACTTTTTTCCTGTTATTTTCTAGAGGAGTGTTGCTTAGCAGAGCCTTATCTAATGTGGTGAGAGATCAGTTTGCATTATGCTAACTTTGTTAGGGAACAATTAGTGTTAGACAGGAAAAGGAGAGCAAAAGATTGTTTCCAAGATTGTTTTGGTTTGGGCTAGATAGCAAGGTCATTCTCCAGGAAAGAACAAACAGTCAGAGCCTTTGTCCACACAGTTCAGAGATCATTCTGGAGGTCTGGTTTCCTTTTAACAAATGGCAGTCGTGGCTGTGTAGAAGATAGAAATGGCCAAAACCTGTTACTAACCTATTTGCTTGGCTCCCTGACACAATCTGCATTTTTGCTAGCCTGTTTCCAAGTGAACATTTGTTACTAGGCACAGGAAAGCAACCTGTGTGACTAATATTCATTAGTATTCTTGGTTGTTACTTTAGTAAAAGCCAAAATTAAGCCCCGTGGAGGGTCTCAGAGCAACAATGATGGTGGTGTAGGTGAAAACATCAGGGCTAAGAACCAGGAGAGCCTGACTCCTACCTCTTGTGCCTGTTGCTTTTCATCATCACGACAATGAGATGACAAAAGTTTATACTTTTGATGGTAGAAGTGAAGGTGTGTTTTTTTTCTCACCTGCAGCAGATAACAGATGTTTCAAAGACTACAGGCTGAGTTGCTAGTTGCAGCAAGCTAGACTGAAGTCCTAGGGTGTCAGATGTAGCTTCCGCTTTTCCAGGTGAATTTTTATGCTTTCAAGAGAAACAAGCAAATGAACACACATTCTTGGGGGTTATACTGATATTCTAGGGACCTATTGATGGCTTTTCTTCCTTTTCCTCATATTGTTCTCATAACAAGAGTTTGGCTATGGCTGCTGGTCAAAGCAGAATTGGCCCCAAATCTGAATGGGTTAAAAAAACCAAAGGTCTCCTCCCCCAAAACAGAAAGCAGCACCAATTTCTGAGTGCAGATACATAGACCTTTCGTTCTTGTATCAGTAGTGCAGTCAAAGTTCAAAAATTTACTCCTCTAAATGAAATGTTCCTATTTTATAAGCTAAGTGGGCAGTGTGTTTTTTTAATCCAGTTTCTTTGTTTCAAAGTATTTTAGGTGTTTTAATTATTCTTTATCCTCTTAAATTAGAGTAGCAATTCTTAACTGTTTGTCATCCATACCTCTTTTAGGCTGTTTGTGTGTGATGTTAAAATTGGAATATCTTAGCCTGCTTTGCTTGTATGTCAGGCTGACCCTAAGGATTGAAGCTTTGGCAATGCTGTATGAGTTGTGCAACTGGAGCTGAAGAATACACAGCATGTGGAACAACCGTTTCCTCTGTGTATTGGGCAAAATGAGAAAGATTGGCACAGACTTTCTGGCAGCACTTCTTGCTAGCTGCCCTGTGCCACACCTGCTATGCTTCCTTATCACAGTTATTTTGATGTTCTTCTATGAATAATTTTAGAGGTAAGTGGTTATTGTACTCTATCTGTTGCCAAGACTGATCAGAAATTCGTTTGTCTTCATAGCTGACAGTCACTGTTATCAAAGTACTTGGACATCTGTTTATCACTTTAGTCAGTGAGTAGCTTCCAGATCCATACAGGGAGATGGCAGCCATGTGGGAGCCAAGATCTTGTTGTGGGCGTGTAGACTTTAAAGGATCAAACTCTGCTCAAGCTGACAATTGCTGACAAATACTACCTTTGCCAGCTTTTTGCTTTTTCTCAGTGATGTCACTTCCTTTCATTGTGCAAGAGGCTTTTTCTTGGCTGATGTTTTCCTGCATAGTTCAGGGATATTTTTTTTCCATCTGCTGTTACTTATACCTATGCCACAGATACTAGTGCCGTTATATAAATAGCAGACTTAAAATTTTGATTCCATATTTTTAATGCCAGTGAATTCCAAAGGCACCATGTGGATATTTTCTACAGTGTAAGTTATGTTGTGTTTTGCTCTTTTACTGAGCACATGCACTGGTTTATTGCATTATGATCCCGAATGGCAAAGATCAAGAGGCAGGTAGCAGTAAACTTCCTTTGAATGTTATAGGACAACCATCCACCTCAAACTTAGTTTTAATCTTGTATTGGGCATAATTTGTGTCCATGTCTTATCCCAAGATGAAGAGCAAGGTACAAAAACAAGATGGAGAAGGAGACATTCCCTTGTGAAAAAATATTTTACCAGTGTGGTGACAAAGCTGCAAGGCCGGATAACTTTGCTCAACAGAAGATACAAGCCCTGTAAAGCTTCAGCCACTCTTCAGTAGGACCATGGTGTACCTATCAGTGTTGAACTTAATCTATTGCTGCTTTGTCTAAAGTGATTCATTGACGAGGGTGTGCTGTGGAAGGGGTTGTGGTCAAAAGTGTTCCTGGCCTAGTACCCTCTGAGCTGGCTGATTACTATTCCTAAAAGCTCAGGAGGCTGATCACTTTCTTAGGGGAGCCCTGCCTGCCTTCTTCCCCTGGAGGGGACAGCCAAGCAGGAACGTGCCTTTTGCAATGTGAAACACTTCACCTTTTTTTCCCAGTTGCAAAGATAATGTCCTTAAACAGGATGTGTCATCAGCTGGGAAGAGTAACTGAGGCTGTGTAGCAAGCTTTTTTGCAGACTGTGTACTGATGATATTATAGTTGGTCAGAGATCAAAGCTAAATAGCATGAATTGAGCTCAAATGTCACAATTATTATTAGCAGGATGTTCTATTATTTCTAGATTCCACTAGAGAAGAGCTCGTTCTTTCAGAGCCAGAAAAAAGTCTGCTAGTATGGACTATGGATTTTTGGACATTGGCCGTGATAAAGCAAATTGGCTTTTGTTTGCTTTTGCCAGAGAATGGACTAGATTTTGGCTTTTTTTTGTTATATGGGGAAAGTAGGGGACGTTCAGTTGTTGAAATGCTTTGTGTATTTCACAACATTACAGTGGAAGCTGTGTTTTTTATAGACAACTGCATTTTATGTTGAGTATTACGCTTTAACACTGAAGCAATTCCTGTTGCTGAAGTGCCTGTCAGTCCCTTTCTTTGGGTTGTTCCAGTGCACTTCTTCCATTGTACTGGAGCTGTGCTTGTTTTCACCAGTGAGCCATTTGAGCATGCTAGAAGTAATAAGAACCAGTTGTGGTCATTCTGGTCATCGTGTGACCTGGGACAGATTTTCAAAATAGCTTGGTATGTTGTGTCACAAGGGAAGCTTATAAAACAGCAGCCATTCCTGCAAGTATGGCTTTGTATAAATGTCTGAGGAAGCAGTGAGGGCTTTGGAAAATGTATTACTAAGTACTCTGTAAGCCTAACACTTGACTCTTCAGTAAACTGTCCCGTATGGTTTATTTTTGATTGGTAGGGGTGGTCCCGCCTTTGATCCAGAGATTTGTCTTAGGTGTTGGACTTTGACAGAAGATGGACGGTCTATACTGTGAAAAGTTCAGAATCAGATATTTTGGTGGTCATTGTGGTAGTTCTGGGCCAGATCTTTCAAAATGGTCATCTACTCAGCTGTTCATAATGGAGCACTCTGAAAGGCTCAGTATGTAATATACTGACTTCTGAAAAATCTGTTCAGTCCTGGTGCTGAGGCCAGATAGCTTTAGACCCTCCCCTGCCATTTTGCCTTAAACAGTTGGGAGGCTAGATTTCTGTCCCTAACATCCCACTATTATTAGCTCCAGCACTTGCTAGAGCAAGGTCCAGGCTCCATTCTCTGTGTTGTACCTTGTACAGCAAGCTCAGCCTAATATTTGGGTTCAGGTTACATCATTGGTCACTTAAATAGCAGCAGTTAAAGCAGGTTGTGAATAGATATTTTCTTGTCAACTTGTGCTAGAAGTCCTTTTATACTTGCTGTCTCCAGTCTTCTGTGAGGTTGACCCACTTTAGACAACAAAGGGAAGTAATGGCAAATGGAAGATGGCCAGTGGCATCTTGGCTTGTATTAGAAATGGCGTGACCTGCAGGTCCAGGGAGGTTATTCTCCCTCTGTACTTGGCACTGGTGAGACTGCACCTTGAATCCTGTGTTCAGTTCTGGGCCCCTCACCACAAGGATGTTGAGGCTCTGGAGCGAGTCCAGAGAAGAGTGATAGAGCTGGTGAAGGGGCTGGAGAAGAGGCCTTATGAGGAGCGGCTGAGAGAACTGGGGTTGTTTAGCCTGGAGAAGAGGAGGCTGAGGGGAGACCTCATTGCTCTCTACAACTACCTGCAGGGAGGTTGTGGAGAGGAGGGAGCTGGCCTCTTCTCCCAAGTGACAGGGGACAGGATGAGAGGCAGTGGCCTCAAGCTCTGTCAGGGGAGGTTAGGCTGAACATGAGGAAAGAATTTTTCACGGAAAGGTTCATTGGGCACTGGCTGAGGCTGCCCAGGGAGGTGGTTGATTCACCTTCCTTGGAGGTGTTTAAGGTATGGGTGGATGAGGTGCTGAGGGGCATGGTTTAGAGATTGACAGGCACGGTTGGACTCGATGATCCGGTGGGTCTTTTCCAACGTGGTGGTTCTATGATTCTAATTTACTTTGTGTTTTGTAGGGGGGTGTGTGTGCTGCTTTAAGGACTCTGTGTATGAACGAGGTGGTATGAGGTTGTTTTGTTTAAACCTGAGGTGGCAGGTCGCTATAGGGATTCCGTGAGAAAATTTCATCAGCTTTATGCTTCTCAAGGAGGGAAAATGAGTCAAACTGAGGATTATTACTAAGCTGGATCTTAAAGTGCTTTTGTCATACAAATACTTCCTATGTTTGCTGGAAGCACGGCTAACAAATGGCAATGTTGGAAGCATTGTACCAGTTGCTTTCACTACTACTAAGCACTGAGAAGAAGGCCAGAACCTCTTTACTACCAAACCTGAGGACAATGTGTATAAAGTGATGGAAACTTAGTAGAGGATCTTGACAATAACTGCCACCTAAATATTGTTGTTTGGGGTTCTAGTGAAATTCTTGTCTGTTGACCTGGAAGCTCTCCAGTCACACTGTTAGTAACAAGGAGTTGGTGTAAGTTCTGCAATGTGATCTGGGCAATGTTGAAGAAGGTGCTTATTGCAGAATGAAATAGTGTCTAATATTCATTTGGCAAGTGGGTAACAAGTGGGTAAGAAATGGAAGTAGGGAGATTACGAAAGACTTGCTTTTAGTGTTTATGTGGCCCCACTGATAACTAGCCTGTGTCCCAGGCAGCAGGCTGTAGGTTCAAAGCTCACGCATCTGCTGCTGATCCTGCATTGCTTGTTGCTGCACAGTCTAACAGTACTTAAACAAGGAGACAGACGTGTAGGATCTGGTGGTTGTAATCTCATATCTTAAGTTTGCTTTGCTTGTGGCCTCAGGTGAGTTGCATGAGCTTTGTGCTGCTAACACTTTTCATGGTACCTTTTTGTAACTTAGTTCAGCCTCTTTGGATTAAAAGTTTACTTTAAAAGAGGAATTCCTATGAAGGCATCATTGTTTGAGTGTCAGTTTCTACTCTTTCTTAGAGCTCCAGTAGATGTCAAGTTTTTTTGACTTCTTTAATATTTTAAAGATGGCAGTGTCAGACTGGCTTCCACACATTCTTTGTGTGAGTTGTTTTGATCATTGAATGGATGTTACTTCTAATTCATTGTGCTCTGGCTGTTTCTGCATTTGGTATTATCTTTGATTAGATCTCTAGCAGGAGGATAAAAAAATGATTGCATTTGTCTGCAGCTGCTCTTTATCTAGCCTAACATGAGCAGAACTGGGATTAATGTTGTTTTTGCTCCTCCTTTCATCTCATTTGAAGTTGTACAGATGCAAAATACTTTTTCCTTTCTGAAACAGTGAAAACTATGGTGAAGATATTCTCCAAATACTTGGGCCTTGACTGCTTCTTATAGCCTTGAACAATCATAGGTTGCACATAGATGTAGGTGTTAACAGTAAGTCACTTGGTTGTAACTAATCTGCTGGAAGAAGTGGAATTCTGGTACTCTGCAGGGAAGTGTCCAAGATAGAAGACCTGGATGTGGGAGGTGTGAATTGAATTCTGGACTTCTGGCTTAATCTGCTTCTTTGTTGCCTAAATGCCCTCCTAGGCCATTAATTCTCTGATGGCTTGTTTTGTGAGAATCAATGTCAATTTGAGACAGACACTTCTGTCCTGCCTTAGTATTCACAGAGCTCATGTAGAGCTGCTCTCAGATGATGGCACTGGGAGACTTTGGCTTTGGATCTGGGCTTTGCAGTGTTAATATGACTCATGATATTACTTGCTCCACAAAATGCAGCCTGAAGCTACCTAAGGGAAAGGAAATGTTAAGGCATTTCTCAGCATTCCCAAAGAAGATTAATTTCTCCTGAAATCTGCTGTTTGTGCTTCGCTGCCCCTTTTCCTCTAATGTGAGTCTTGTTTGAATTGATTCCTACATAGGCAAAAGCTATTGGAATTAAGCAGATGTACAACTTTTTGTCTGAGGCAGAAAGTACTATGGTTGCTGGTCTCTGCAGTAGTGAAGGTCCTGAACCAGTGTTTGAACTTTGCTGAGAGCAAAGCAGGAACCCCAAGCCCGATCAGAAGATATGTGTAAAATATTCTCGCTTCCTGCCTGTCCTCTGATGTTCACTGATTCTGCAGGCTGAAGAAGCTTCTTTGTAATTGTAAGGGTCAACTTCCCCCTAGGAAAAGACTAGGGGAAACTCTATCAAATAGGAAGTGCTATTCCATATCTGCTTGTGGGAGAGGAACTGCACTGCCTCTAGTAGTTCAAACACTTGCCATGCCCACCAAATGTCTTTTTTCCCCCCCTCATAATGGCATCACCTCTAGATATTGGATTGGTACACTCCATGTCTGCTTGGTCTTTGAAGAGCTGCCAGTGATGGTAGCTTTTGTGATGTGGAAATCTGACCGAGAGAACAAGACAGAGGCCACTAACAGATTTCAGTGGAGGAAACTTAATCAGCTACTGAAGTTAGGTCTGATGACCAGTACTGGGTTTAAGCTGTTGCTGGGGACACAAAAGGTCTGTAACCTCTTGCCAGAATCCTGAAATGTTCCAGTCTCATAAGGTTTGGTCAGTTCACTTTGTTCCCTAACTAATGATTCCTTCTCTAGGGTTAAGGTTTTTTGCCCCCAAAAGAAAGCAAACAGCTGCATTGTTTGCAGAGAGCTGCTTTTGAAGGCTGTTTTATGTTTACTTAGTCCGGACAACAGGCATGGGGGTGGGGAATTGATTCTCTGCCACTTGAGCTTTTTTCTTTTTACATCTACAGCTGTAAAAATGCATGCCTTTCTGTTTAAGATGGATTGAGTCTGGAGACTCTAGGCATGCTTGCTAATAGACAGCATTTCTACTTCCAAGTCGTGTGTAGTACTGATTTAGAAAGAAAGAGTGGGTCAAAGTATGTGTTTTACTGTCAGCATTTTCAGAGATTGCCTTATAGGCCTATCTTCTCTCAAGAAATGGTCTGAATTGCATGCTGAGATGGAATTGCAACCCTAAAGATCTGCAGGAAGGGTAAATACCATGTTCAGGGAATCTTCTGCAAGGGCAGGCCAGGGAACAAACGTGTGCTTGTGGGCATTATGGTTGCTGGTCTGTGCAAGTAGTGAAGGTCCTGAACCAGTTTGCTAAGAGCAAAGCAGGAACCCCAAGCCAGATCAGAAGGTATGTGCAAATTGTTCTTGCTTCCTGTCCATCCTCTGATGTTCACTTTTTTCTGCAGGCTACAGAAGCTTCCTTGTAATTGTAAGGGTCAGCTTCCCCCTAGGAAATGCTAGGGGAAACTCTATCAAAAATCTGGGCAAGTATTTGAATGCCCCTGTTACCTTATTGTTTGTTTGGAATTGAGAAAACTTCAGACACCTAACAAATAGCATGTCAAGTGTGTACAAGTCTGAGTGGCATGTTGACAGAGCATGTAGGGACCTCTGTGTACTGCATCCCCACCATTTTTTTGCTTGTAGAATGAAAAAATGGCTTCTTAATGCTTACATTGTTGCTGGCTGGTTATCTGCATGCTTATTGCTGTGCCTGTGTTGCATATGACATATGCCTGGACTAGGAATGTTTTTCCAAACATGCATTGCTTGCTTCAATTATCAGACAGTCCCTTTTGATGATAACTGTTTATTTGTGGTAAAGTGGCAGTTTGAGTTTGCCTCAGAGTTACTTGGCAGCTGTCTTGTGTATGCTGAAGTTGTGGACAATTTGAGTCTCCCCCGGTGTGTTCCATGCATTTTAAGTTGTGTGCTTGTGTTGCATATATTGATAGAGGTGGAGAAATGCTGAAGCAGAGCTGGACAGAAATAGGTTTCTAGGTGATGAGAAGTAAGCCTGGTGCATCTAGGCTCAAATTAACTGTATATTGGTATCTGCCTCTATTGGAAAACTTGGAATGCTCACACATTGAAAAGATTGGATGTGTAAATTGATGTCTTGCACAAAGACCTCTCGAAAATTAAGTTGCACTATTTGTTGGAGTGGGTACTTTGAACACCCTTCTGAAGATGAAATCTGTTGTATTGTAGAAGGCTGTGCAGTCCCCTGCTGTCCTCTACTTCTGTGTGCCAAACTTGTCCCATGGCTGCAGGATTGGATTCGGTGAGAAAGGCTTATATCTTGTGTCACAAGATCTGTGGAGATCTGTGACCCACAGACCAGTCTCCTTCCAGAAACATGCTTGGATAAAAGCAATTCTATTTTTTTGTGAAGGATTTTTGCATCACACTGGTCACAGAGCATCTGTACACTATGTAAGTACTGACCCAGGTTGCTTAGCAGGGCAAATTGCCAAATCTCCTGAATCTGAGCAGAAGTGGGTCAGTGGAGAGGGCTCAATGGAGAGGTGATAATAATCCCTACTTACTTTCTTATCTGGGCTATATGTCAATTACAACTGTAAATGTGTAGTATTGACATGCAGAGAAGATGCTTCAAAAGCCCCCTTGTATCCAAGCTTGTAAGAAAAGTTGTGCTCTGGGTCCGTGAGCATGCACACATAGTCCTTGGCAGCCAGGGCTTGCCCTTTGAGTGTGTCCACAAGGAGTGTGTCCACTTGGAGTCCTCTCCCTGCTGTGGATGTCCTGTTAGCCTCTGAAGTACCTCACTCAAAGCCTCTCTGGGAGTTGACCATCTACCAGCCATATCTGCAGGCAGCTGGAAAGTGTTAGGGTATCGGTGCTCCAGCCAGCAGGAAGTGCTGGGCAAGGGGAGGTAGACTCTCCTGTTTTATCAGTTAAGCATGCCTCTGAAGATGAGCATCTGAAGAGGTAATTTCTGTGAATTATGGCAGTAACTAGCAGAAGTTAATCAGCCCATGCTGACTGTACACTGAACTGCCTGTGCGCTGACATGAGATTCAATTTGTAGGCTTTTGTCAGCATCTGTTACTGTTCTTTACTTCTCTGTGCTGGCTTTGAGAAGCACAGTTGTCCTGTTGTGATACTACAGTGTAATTATCTGTAGATCTCAATATGGGTTTAATTGCTTTTTAGGGATTTTTTTTTTTGTAACATCCTGTATTATTAGAAAGAAGTTTTGTTGCCATTTAGCATCTAGTCTTATTGGTCAGAGCATTTCCTGAGGAGATCTTAGGTTCTTAGCACATTTATGGAATTTGTAAACTTCTTCAGTGTGGTTTGCAATCAAACATGCATCTCTGAATCACTGGGCTAGAGTACTGATATGTGGAATGCTAGAATCAAAAATGTGTTCCTGGCTTAACAAATGCTGGGGGGAATGACTCTCGCTGTATATTTGAATAGACTGCGAGCTGTCCAGCTAACACTAAGTCAGCTTGTTGAGACACTGCATTCAGGTATATAAACCAGAATTAATTTGATGTGGATTAGCCAAATCCCTTTTGGACACTTATAATAAAATATCCTTAATGTGAAGTGGCTAAATTAAACTATGCTATATTATTTCTGGAAATAAAGGTTTAATGTGCTATATGCCTACCTTTCCATTTGATCTAGTTTTCCTGGAAGTCTGTATGTACCCAAGCCTATACCATGGAGCTGTTAACAGCCACCAAAGAGACAAATGTGTTTTTCAGCTCTTTATACTTTCTTATACTCTCACAAAGTGTATACTGAATGCATCCAGTTCACAACCATGCTGGAGGCCAGGTGGTTGCAAGACCTGACACTGACTCAACAGTGATTTTCCATTTGCTTTATCCAAATATGAATGGCTGCAGGGCAATTCTTAGTCACTTACCTTCAAGGAAATGGACTCTTCTCCCTTGCCTGTTAAGTGCAGAGCATTTTCTTCTACAAGTGGTGGTGGTGACTGGACTTGAACATGAAGTCTCTCCTGATTTAGCAGCAGGCCCTTCACCATTTTTAAAAAGCTCATTTCCATCTTTACTTTTATAAAGGGTGGAATTGCGCAGTTCAATCTCATTCAAGGAGTCTTGAAATTAGCTTTAAAAGCCTACAGTTTTTTTCCTCTGTGGACTATTGGAATTTTTGTGCGGGAGGGAGATTGTTACCCTGTGGGTATTGCATTCTTTTGTGCCTCAGAGCTCTGAGGTAAGAGACAGTGAGTCTAAATCTGAGCTTACTAAGACCAATGAGACTTGGCTGGAGTGCATGTAGTAAGAAGATAGCAATGGGCAGTACCATGAGGAGCTGCAGGGTTACATGGGATCACAGAGCAAACCCTCCTTCCTTCCCTGTTCTGTTACCTTTTCTGAGTGACAGTTTGGTTTCCGTTCAACATATTTTTTTTGTGTTTGTTTTTTTTTGTTCCAGTTAATGCCCAACCACAACATCTGTGCTGTGTGCTGCTGCTGCACAACAGGAGCTTTGAGGCTTTTCTGAAGGAAGATGGCTTTTTGGACTCAGCTGGGATTGCTGCTATGGAAGAATTTTACCTACAGAAGGAGACAGACTGTAAGTATTAGCCAAAGGGCTGCTTGAGATCTAAACTACCCTTGTTGCATACATTTCAAGCAAGCAGGAAAAAAAATACCGTGTCTTGATGTTTTATGTCTAGTGGTCCCTGGCAGAGCAACTGGTCTGCATTTTGGAAAGACCTGATTAAAACTGAAGAGTGGCAGGTGGACAGAAACCAGAGAGCCTGGAAGTGCTTAAGATTTCTGTCCTCGGTCCCATTGTTGAGTGTGTTGGAGTACTGAAATACTCATGTCAGGCTGCAAAGAGAGGACACATGACTGCCATGTGCAGCCGCATTATGTGAACTGGAAACCTGTGCTATGATCAGCTCTCCTCTGCAGGTGGAGCATTGCCAGACTGTGGAATATACACTTGGGTCTAAAAACTTTCAAAATCTGCAACAGCAGCAACAGGGTTCTTCTATTTCCTTGTGGCAGAAGTGGTAGAGGCAATAGCAGGCATCTTCAGTCTCTTTAATCTGAGAGAGAAACTTAAGCCTATTCTGTAAGATTAAAACAGGAGGTGTAGTTTAAGTGACTGACATAAAGCATGTTCTCACCACAGCATCGAGACAAATCCAGGCTACTGCGATTTTTCTACCGAAGTGTATCCTGTGTAGTTTCAATGCTTGCCTAACCATCTATTAGCAGTATGGGAATGTACCTGTTCAGAAAGACCAGATCCAACGGAACTTTCTTCTTGTGGTGGCATAGGCACAGGTACATCAATCCATTATGGTCTTCTTAAGATTATTCTGCCTTTGTTAGTGGGACCTTACAGGATGCTCTAACCCCTGCAGACAGCTAAAAGCTGGAGAAGTGGAATTTCCCCTCCAGTAATTTAGGGGATAACTGTGTTGGATGAAGGCGTGTCCTGTACAACAGGCCTCTGCAGTTAAAACCTGTCCTGTTGGATCTGACCTTGAGGAGGTGTGAGTGGGGAATGTGAAGGACACATGAGTTACTGAGGTGATGAGTAGAAAGTGGTTTCCCGATAAGCTTTCTGAACCTGGCATATGTCGGGGTGCTTGCCAGCTGGCTGGGGCTGGGTTGTTTTAGAAACGGCGAGTCACAAGGGAGGAAGAGGCTATCATGTTCACCACTGAAGATATTGATATGGAGAGATATGGAGTCTCTAAAGTCTTTGCTCAGGTGCCTGAGGCTTGTTTTCATAGGCCTTGTTTCCAGTTACTTCAGAGCTGGAACTAGTACATTCTTAAATAAAATCAGACAAAGGGGGCTAATGGCAAGTTTTACTTTTCCTGTGTGCTCCTTCTGTGATTGGAGAACTGCCAGTGATGACAGAAATTTGTCATCTGCCTGTTTTTGTCCTTACCCTGGAAGCCTTTGTCTCCCAAGGCTGCTCACCTGAGAGGATATGGCATGTGTCAGCCACAAGGAGGGAGGCTATCTGTTCTCTGGATGTTTGAACCAGCATCAATTTATGAGGATGTTGCAATGGAGCTGGGGAAGATGGTCTCGGAACCTAGCTATAGTTCTGAAACAGATGGGCAATAGCTGAGAACAGCCTACTTAGCCTAGGCTCTTAAAGCTGAAAACAGTCTTTCCTTGCTGCTAGAGATGTTGTTCTTGACCCTTCCTAAACTGGTGTTTTCAACTAATGGAACTAGTTTTCACTGCTTGGAAATAAGGGAACTAGGACATCCATGGATCGTCTGGAACAATACTTAAACTGGTTAAACCAGAAGGAGATTTCAGAGGAGTTGAGTTTTACAGTGAGGGTGATGGCCTTCTGAAATAAATGCATCAAAATCTGAAGATTACTTGAAGAGGTCAGAGTCCAGCATGACATGTCAAGGTAGATGTAGCCTAGTTCGCTGGATAGCAGAGGTACATTCAGATCTTTTGGTGATGCCATAAAAATGTGGCTAAGTATGTGTCAGTGAAAAAGCCCTTCCTGCTTGTATTCCTGTTAAGATCTTGGATCTGCTCAGCTACTTCTTGGTACCTTCTGGCAGCTTCCATATCTGCTTCTCATCAAGTAGCCCAAAGGGCATGAGGCTGCTCATATTCTGTTCCACACTGATATTAGTCAATTCACAATGAAGGCCTGAGACATAGCTTGGTTTTGTGTGGTTCCTGCATATATCTCTGCGTTCTTTCTTGTTAACTTTGCCCGTTTGGGCTTTACCTGAGGATGTTAGGAAGGGAAGACCACTTAACAGAAAATGGCAGAAAAGTAGCAGAACATCTCATCACACTTACCATGGCTGCAGTCATTCATCTACTTGCATTACTGCTAGGAGACTGATGTCCTTAAGTGTAGGTGTGCTGATGGTGGCTCTTTTCTTTTAGTACTTACTGAAGGTGTAGCCCAGAAATTGTTTGATGTGGGTTAGCCTTTGACTTCCCACTGGATGGGCTTCTTGGCTGCTGTGAAACTTTTGGGTTGTGTTGTGAAAGCTGGGTTCAAAGCTCAACCTGACGTGTGCAATTTAAGCATTACTTTGTACTGAATAACTTCCAACAGCACTGGAATTGGGGGAAGGAATTTACAGGGTAAGAGGAGGTAAGAAAAATCACGTTCAGGAATCACAATGTAAAAACATTTATCTCTCCCTGCTGTCTTACAAATGAGGAAACACCTCAAATTCACATGGAGAGACTGATCAACTGCTGGTAGCTCCTTGCATTGAAACTGTACTGTAAAGGTGAGGAAGGTGGTTGACAATGAAATGAGGTGATAGTTTGATTGGCTCTTGTTTAATGGATTTTTTGTTGACACAGTGTAGGTCTCAATATTTAATGGTATCCTGCATCACCAGCCAACTGGTTTTATATAAACTAGGCATGCTTCAGGGTCTAACCTCAGCAAAATTAGGAGTAGTTTGTTCTGGGCCAAGTGCTGCCTCTGAATTAACCTGTTGTGTGCAAATGGAATGGTTCCATTCCATGGAGCAGGAATGGGAGAGGACTTGAAGGTTTGAAGCTTCATTTCCCTGTTTATTAGGCTCGTCTACTAGTTGCAGCATGGAAGAGGGTAAGGAGACTTCATTTTTCAATATCTACTTAGTATGAATTTTAGTGAGAAGTGTATGCTTTAGTATCTCTGAATCCTCCTATGCAAAGGCCATAGACTATGAAAAGCACTGTCACAGAAGGTCAGGAAGCAGCAGGGGAAGGAACCTATTTGATCTTTAGGATCAAAAGGAATAGAAGTCAGTCTTTCTGGCCAGGGAGTCCAGCCTCACTATAGAAATGCCACTGACATGTTGGCCTTGACCTTGTACAAGCCTCTGGTGCAACAGGTGCCAGCTGTGTCTCATGGAGCAGCACTTCAGTGGCTGCCAACCAGCAGTCTTCAGCTATAAAGGTGCGATTTGGACAGTCCAAGCTGCATCCATGCTTTCTGTCCTCCCTGAGACTGTCAGTGTGCAAAGCTAGACATGTATGTGCAGAGGCATGCAGCACTGTGTATGCAGTTCATGTGAGTTTAGCTTCATGACTCTAATTAACCATAATCAGGTATGCAAACGAAGAGCTTGTGTACGGTGGCTACACTCCCCTTTCAACTACAGGGCCATTCAACAACTATAATCCACCTCAGTGTAGTACTGCTGGGGCTGATGTTTCTTCAAGAATAGCAGGACTTGCTCTCAAGGGCAGCATTTTGTTACTGGCTCTGTAGCAGTTCCAGGGCTCTAATAGGCTGTCTGGGTATCTCTGTCTCTCTAATAAGACTCCACAAACCCAGCTGGCATTGTTGTGTCTCCAGGCAGTGTGGTAGCAGTTTCTTCTTGCCTACAGCTGTGGTGGCAGAGGGCTGTGATGTGTGCCAAAGCATAGCCATTGGTGCTGGTTTGTGCAATGGCCTGTCTTGGTTTCATGTTTCAGAAAAGTCCTATACCGTCCTGACAGCAGCTGTGAGGGGATCTTGAAATGGAAAAAAGTAGACAAACTTTAAGGCCTCTTGGGTGGACTACAGGAGGGAAATGAGATTGTGTAGAGAAAAAAATAGAAGGGCTAAGGCTCAACTAGATATCAGATTGGCAAAATCTGTGGAAGTTAACAAAGAATCTTTCTATAACTATATAAATAATAAAAAGAGGACTAGGGAGACCATACAGTCCCTATTGGATGCATAAGGAACAACAGTGACAGGGGATGAGGAAAAGGCTGAGGTACTTAATGCCTTCTTTGCCTCAGTCTTTAACTGTAAAGGAAGTTATTCCATCTGTGTACAAACCCAGGAGCTAGAGGAGCAAGATGAGACTCCCATGGTCCAAGAGGAGGAGGTCAGAGCCTTGCTAGCCCAACTAGACACCCACAAGTCTATGGGGCTGGACAGGATTCATCCAAAGGTATTGAAGGAGCTGGCGGATGTGCTGGCCAAACCCCTTTCCATCATCTTCCAGCAGTCCTGGAAGACTGGGGAAGTTCCACTGGACTAGAGGCTGGCTGATGTGCCCGTCTACAAGAAAGGTTGCAGGGAGGATCCAGGGAATTCCAGGCCCGTCAGTCTGACCTCAGTGCCAGGGAATGTCATGGAACAGGTGATCTTGAGTGCTATCATGAAGCACATGCAAGAGAACCGGGTGATCAGGCCCAGTCAACATGGGTTTACAAAAGGCAGGTCTTGCCAAACTAACCTGATCACCTTCTATGACAAAGTGACCCGGCTGCTGGATGAGGGAAAGGCTGTGGATGTATCTTGTTGGACTTCAGTCAAGCCTTTGACAGAGTTTTTCTCAGCATTCTGCCTAGGAAACTGTCAGCCTCTGGCCTGGACAAGCATACGCTCTCCTAGGTGGAAAACTGGCTGCATGGCTAGGCCCAGAGAGTAGTGGTAAGTGGAGTTTACTCCAGCTGGAGGCCAGTGACAAGTGGGGTTCCCCAGGACTCAGTGCTGAGTCCAGCCCTGTTCAATGTGTTTATCAATGACCTGGACGCATTGAGTGTACCCTTAGCACGTTTGCAGATGACACTAAGATGGGTGGACGTGTTGATCTGCTGGAGGGTAGGGAGGCTCTGCAAAGGGATCTGAAGAGGCTGGACCGCTGAGCTTGTGTCTCAGAAGATCTAGGCTGTAGTTGCTTTGTTCACATGCTTCTGTGCAATGCAGCTCATCTCAGAATTTTTCTGTGCTTCAGTTTCCTGTCTAAAAAATGTTCCGCACATACAAGAAAGTCTTTTTTGTGTTCTTGTCCAGTCCCTCTAAATACCTGAGTTCCTTATCCCTTTGCCTGACGTTCCCTGCTTGAGTACCCTGGACCACTGAACACCTGCCTTTGGGAGCAAAATCTGCATTAGAACAAGACAATAACTAAGTGCAAGTTTAATCTTAGTAGCTCTGAATTCCTGATGCCTGTATACTTTTGCACCAGTGAAATTTAAAGATTTGTCATAGCTGTGCACCAGCACAAGTTCCATGCATGATGTGTTAGGGTAGAAGCTCAGTTGTTTACCATAAGAATGGGATTCAAGTACTCTTCACTACACGTGAAATGTGAGGCAAAAATTTCAGTTGTAATTTTTTTGCCGACTGTCCCCTGAATCTGAAGGAACAAAATTCTTGGTCCTGGAATGCGCAGGCAAAGTGAAGTGAGGCAATGCTTGCAAAACTGTTCTGGCTTATAAGTGGATTGTACTGTAACTTCTGTTCTGTCCTGTATTTTGAACATGACATCTTAATACTTTGTCTTTATTGTTTCCAGTTCCAGTTGCTGATTGAAGTTGCCTGGCCTTTGTTTATTTTCTTCATCTTGATCTCTGTAAGACTTTCATATCCGCCCTACGAGCAGCATGAATGTAAGTACCAAACATAGCAGCTGCACCCAGTATGGTTGTTTTATGGTTAGAAAATGACTCTGCAAATGACAGTCTTTAGTCCTCATGTTGGCTGCCATTTGGTTTAGGCAGCATAACTTGTTTATTGGCAACATGGTTTGTCATGCTAGGATTTGTAACAGCCTCCTGCTACCCTTAGCTGACAATGAAAGACCTTTTTGTTTATTTCCTTTTCTTGATTACTGCAAGGTAAGGGTTAAGGGTCAGCATAATATGGTTCCCCGTGGCACTCAAGTGTTTCATTCCAAAGAACTAGCTCTTAAAGCACTGAGCCTGTGATTCTTTGTGGTGTTTGGGGCATTCTATGCTGCTTGCTAGTTGTTCCAAGTTAGCAAGGATCCTTTCAGAGCTGAAATGTTAACACCTGCCGTTTCCCATTACACTTCAGATACTGCTGGTCCAATGTGTGACCTATCTGACTTTCTACAGTGCTTGGCAGCAGGATAGTTGAAGCTTCCTTAAATATCATCCTTTGCATGACTCTTGAATTACCTTTTCTGACTGTTACAGTGGCCTTTGGAGAGACACTTGTAGTAGGGATTTGAAGCTGAAGGCAAGCAATAAGCAGTCTACTCAGCTGGTGTAAATATCTAGCAGCCTTGCTGATCATTCATTGCAGCTGTGGCAATGCTGTATATAAACTCAGACACAGCAAGAGTAACCGTTTCATAGAGCTATTTGTATTGGGCTTGTTAGTCGTTAGCATCCTTGTAAATCCTGTGATCTGGCACCCTAGTGTCAAACAGATTTCTGAGTCTTTCACCTGCAGGTAATTTTCCTTCTTATTTATGTTGACTGTGTCTGCCTTCTACCTATGTTGTTATCAGGAATTGTAGAATGTAGAACAGTTGTTAACTTTAATGTACTTTTTTGTTGTCAATTCCTCCATTTTTCTAAGTGCTTCTGGGCACAGGTAAGTAAATTTAAGTCTGGGTTGGTTTCATTGAACATTCATTCGTATGCTGACAGATAAGGCTGTGTTGTGTAGTGGAACATGTTTTGCTGAACTATGAACAGAGATAGAAAGAAAAACCTTGAGTTCATGGTGAGCTCTGTGGCAAACCCGTAGATGCCTTGAGGGAAGCAGGATTGTTATCTGTAGTGGCAGTGCTGTATGTTGTTATGAAATGCAGGTAATGCCTGATGATAGCAGTAACAGCTGCAAGCAAGTGCTTTATAACCTCCAGATAGTCTCTTAATGGTATAGCTTTTTTCAACAAACAGACTAGATTTGCAGTTTTGTCTTCCTGTTTAAGGAAACCAGAAGCACTGAGGATTGGGCTGTTTCCATGATCACTTCCCAGTTAGGATTTTTTTTTTCTCTTGCTGTGAGCTTGGCCTGGTGTGAGGAACACGCACTGGGGAAAAATTTGCTTGCTCCTAAGTGATAGTCACAGGGCTTTCACCAGACCAGCCAGAGAAGACATCTTAGATTGCTATTAGGCAAGATTACTGGCTTGAGTCTTATAGAACTTGAGTTTCCTGTTCCTGTGACGCTTTAAGTTATTAAAAATACACTTTATCTAGGAAAATAAAATCTGACAAAAAAGATCTTTAATCTCTACTGAAAAGCTAGATGTTTACAGCAGTGTCATTGAAAATGGTATGCTGTTATACCGTTTTCTGTGCAACTCAGCAACTCAAAACTGGCTCATTTACTCTTTGAGAAACTGGTGGATGCATTACTATGTAAAAAGTTATCTTGAATTCTTCTGCTACCTTCCTCTTTTCATATTGCTTTTAATATTTTTTTGAGGTTTCAGCCACATAAAGTAAAAAGCATGGAGGAGAGAACGGGTGCTTATCAGAGATGTTTCAGGAAAAGAATCTGAAAGTCTTAGCGTTTTTTCCTTTTTCCTCCTACCCTTAAGCCCCTCTTCCAAGAACAATGAAAAAGCAGAATGAAACAAAAGCCAGACAGCTCAGGTAATAGCTTGTTTTGAAGAGAACTGTGAACAAACAGTCCCCATGATATTGGAAACAATGAACCTTCAGTTCCTTCACCTTTCTCCTGAACCAGAGCCCTTGGCTTTCTGCAGGGAGGGCTGATGAGTTCCTAGTCTTTCTTCTTCAGCAACCTACATTAACCAGCCTTGCTATAATTCAGCAGCTTTGATCTCTCTTCCTCCTGGAGGTTTGCTATCTCCATTGCAGCTGTGGAGGGGTAGGGTGCTAGCCCCATATGTGTTTGCAGGCATGCTGATGCTGTGATGGCAAAGTGGGCACCAGAGCAGAGAACATGCATCTTGTGGTCAAAGGCTTGAGTAGCTGTGAGGTGCTGAGGAATGGGCATAACCTTAACTTCCTTGCCCCCCTTCTTAGTGTGAGGCTGAGGAATTGAGCTCATTTGCAGAAAGCAGCCTGATGGCTTAAGTGGTAGAATTGAGGGAAGCTTTCCTTCCATTATCTTCATAGGGTAAGGGATTTGGAAGTGGTTTACCAGTGGAGATGTCCCATGGGTAGTTTGTTACTACTTTTGTGCTTCACCAGAGTGCAGAACATAAACAGGATGTAGAGTCTGGGCTACAACTTAAATAGGTCTTTAGCAGCAAAACTTACACTTTGGTGAAAAGATTTGAAATATGGTAGTAGGTGCCTGAATGTTTTAGAAACTCTGTACAGTTTTAAGACTGTCTGGAAATCAAGCCAATATGGGAGAGGGATAGCAAGCTTACATTAGAAACCACAGTAGGCATCCAGACTATGATTGCTGACCCTTTGGTGTTCAGTGAATGCAGTTGAGGTGAGGCTTTGGAACTCCTTCTGGTGGGCGTTCCTCAACAATATGTTCTGTGTCTCTGTCAGCATGTCCAAAAACAATGGTGCAAAGATGAGAGTAAATAGAGCTTCTCAGTTGGTGTTGCCCTCCCAGATGCAATGCTATATAGCAATGGATTCTTGTGTTTGTTTCCTAACTTTTTTGTGTTTCTATTCTAGGTCACTTCCCAAACAAAGCTATGCCTTCAGCAGGAACATTGCCGTGGATACAGGGGATCATCTGCAATGCCAACAACCCTTGTTTTCGGTACCCAACTCCTGGGGAATCCCCTGGTGTTGTTGGAAACTTCAATGCCTCCATGTGAGTTTGTCTTTCTTTTTCGTATCTCTATTGTTTGGGGACCATATGGAAAAGGATTTTTGGAGGTTGACAGCTGCTTGTATAATCACACACTGTTGAAGGCTTTTCTGTTTCTGCTGTCACTGATGTACCAAGCTCTTCAGTTAGCAGATTTGGATGGGTTTGCAGAGAGCTGGTAGGTGTGCAGTGTCCCCAGGTCCAGCCAGCTAAAGCTCATGGTAAATGAAAAGCTTTGCCTGAGTGAGGACTGAGTCTGTCCTCTTATCAGTTGCTTGGAATTTAGAATATAATAAGATGAGATCTAAGTTCTTTTTTCCAGGGAGCCTCTTTTTGTGGCTGATGAAACAGAGATGGGCAGGGGAGAGTGAGAGCCAGTCTCAGAGTGGGCTTGAGAGATGCTCAGACATTTGTCATTTATTACTGGCTAATGTGTTGCAGAAAGCTCAATTTTCAAGCCAGGTTCTTTATATTCTGCCCAGCTTGCTGCATTCATACTCTCTTGTCAGTTAGGCTTAATGCGGAGTAACATATGTCTGCAACCTAGAGAAGCCTTTGGAAGGAACAAGGACGTACTTAAAATACTGAGTTTCTAAGAGGAAGCGTTTTACAAGCAACAGGAGGACCTTTCCTTCTCTGTCTTAAATAACCACTTTCAAATGTGTAGGGGTTCCCAATGTTACTTTGTTTGACCTCACATTAGCAGCCCTCTTTTATTAGGCTCCTTGGTTAGTCCCAGGATGGCCACAGAAGAAAGCATTCATTGTACTGGAGAGGGCAGTGGCATGACTGAAAGTGACTGAAATTTGGAACTGGCGTGTAAAACAGGGGATGCTGGCTCTCAGAGCTGATGATGACTGTTGGTTGTTTTTGTGTTTTCCCATCACCAGTGTTTCCCGCCTGTTCTCAGATGCCAAGAGGTTACTCTTGTACAGTCAACAGGACACGAGTATAAAGGATGTCCAGAAGGTCCTGGGGAAACTGCGCAAGTTGGGAAACTTCTCTAGCTCAGGTAACAGCTTGGTAGAAAGAGCCTTGTAGATCTGGCATTTCTGATCTGGCTAATTCTGTATGTATGTAAATTTCTGAAATGTATTATAATGGGAAGGTGACTGGTTATAATTTACAGCTCATCTAACCCTTTCCAATCCTGTTTTGTGTTCTTTACTTTTGGCTATGGAAGAGAAAGGGAGTGGTCTGTAATGCCAAGTATAGCAGTTCTTTTGGATGTGAAATTACAATCCTGAGACTGAAGTCAAGTGAAATGCCGGCTTTCTTAAAGGAGTCTAATATAGTGTGTGTTTTTGGAAGGGGCTAGTTATTTTGTTATGTTGTCAGTGGATTAGTGGATGTGATATGGCTACTATTTAGTGCTCTGCCCTGAGCCTCCTATGGGAAGTGTGCTAGAAAGACACAGATGAGGAAAAGCTGATATTGGCCTCCAGTTTAAAAACTCAAAGCTGATTCTTATGTGATAATGAAGTCTTCATTTTCCTTCTCTTGTTTTGTTTCCATGGACTGTTTGGTGTAGGATAATTCATCATGTGCTATATTGTGGCAGGATTTTGAATAGCAGGATCCAAAAGAAAATGTTTTGCCTTTGGGGCTTACACAACACCATTTGCGATGAAAACTGAGAATCCTTCCATTTTTAGCTTATGGTCTGATGTGCCTTCCTGTCCTGTGCAGAGGAATAAGTGACCTGCTGGGTTAGTGCTGCAACCCAGCAGTACTTGGAAGTGATGGAAAGTAATGATTTAGAAAGAAATACAGCAGAGAAATAGAACAGTGAACACAGCCATTGAGTGTCTTCACCTACAGCTGCTATCCAGGCATATGGAACTCTTTGAATGTGGGTAGTATTTAAATGTTCTGTGAAAGTTGTCCCTGGTTTTACAGTTATGGTTCTTCCTAGCTGTCCATTTACATGGCTTAGGCAGGCTCCTGGAAGAAAAATCTGTTACGGTGAGATGTGAGTAGTTCCATGTCTGTGTCCTGAGCCAATTTTTAAAGAACATTTGGTATTTTTGCATCCTTTCCTGTATTGCTTAGTACTTTGCAGGTAACTTTGAAGTAATCTCTTTTGGCAGATGTGTGTTGTCTGTATGTACAACTGTGAACAGTGCAAGGTGTTTGTCTTGGATATATAACCTTCGCCTTCCCCTTCAGGGCTGTGCAGAATCCTGATGTGATCAGATCTGCAGGTGTTACTGGTCTCTTTGACTTTCTTTCAGCATTAGCTGACATTTGTCTTTATGTATAAGGACCACCTCTCTTTGCTGGACCCACTATCTGTATCGCCAGATTCCCTTTTTTTTACTCTTGAGAACTGGTAAGTGGCATTGTCATGCTTTTTACCTGACTCTGCAGCATGTTTAAGTGGGAGAGGATGAACATGTTTTGCAGAGGCGGACACATGATGAACACAGCCAAAAATGAGCTACGATGACTATTTCCCAAGGACAGATTTAATACTGTTTTGGATGGAGCTCTTCAAACCCTTGGTTTGACCTGGTGTTTTTGTGGGAACAAGAAGTCACCATGAAAATGACAGATATTGTTGTTAGTGAGTAGCACACAACTTTGTCCCCAGTAGTAGCTGCAAGTTCAGCTTCTCCAAAGAGAGCAGATACTGGTGTTTTGCAGTGAATGTTATGCAAGGATGCTTTCAAGAAAGCTATCAGAGTCATAAGTTGAAACTCTCATTGCTGGGAAGGTTTGAGGGGGAGGAGTGATTCCAAGAAGCATTTCGCATGGGGAGTATTGTATAAGTTGAAAGGCAGAAGGCTCATGTTTCTCTAGACTATAAAGACTAGCAGACTGACTGCAAAGTAAGTCTCAGACTAGTCATCAAAGATCACATTTCTATAATAAAATAATTCAAATGTGTAATAAGAAATCAAGCTTCTGTCACTAGAATTACAGACTGCCTATTGTTGGTAGGGCTTGTAGGGAACAAAGCCTGTTTGTCCTTATGATATGCACATCTACAAAGCATCCAGCTTGGGGGTCCATGCTGTCTGCCTCTTGGCTGCCTGACTTGTTTTCTGACAGCACACATGAAACAGCATCCTGTGATGTTACAAGCATTTGTGTATTTATACTTAGCAGTGCTTGTATCCCTGTGCAAGGAAGGAAACTGCAGGTCAGCTCTTCAGCTGCTCTTGACAATGAGGTATGAGATGCTTAAATCCTTTACTCGCTGGGGCATTTCCTCCAGTGACCCTCAGGACTTATGACAGTAGGAGTGGATGTCATATGTAAGCACACCTCCAAACCTGAAAGCACTGCTTTCATGTGTGTATTGTACCACTTAGCAGTAGGGCTAATTACCTGATAAGCTAATAATTGAAGACACTAGTAACAGTTCACTTGTTCTAGCTCTGGTGTGGGTCTGAAGCTATGTGAATTGGTGATGCAGATATGCAGTTATGCAGCTCATGTTTCATGAGTGGGAGTGACTGTATGCTCCCTGCTGTGTGGTGTGGGTTCTGGAGTTTCTGGGCTGTCTTTTATGCTCTTTCACACTGATGGGATGTCCTGCTTCCACACACAAGGCTTCACGAGGTGATTGTCCATAACTAGCAAAGAACTGGAGCTGTAGTGTAGATTCCGGTTGTAATGCTAGGTTGTTCAGAGCATGCATGTCTGTATTTGGCTCTGGATGTTTGAATCTCTTTAGACAGTGTTTGTAAAAGTCCTTTCACTTCATGCTTCTCTAAAACAACCTTAACAAATTGAAGTCCAAGTTGTGACTGTTAGCGTTTGATCTGAAATTAGGCACGCGCTGAACCCTTGGGGAGGCAGACTTGCTTAAGATGCCAGGATGCCTAAAAGTCCATGTCTTAGTGCCCTATCCAGTTGTTAACCAAGACTTGTGTTTACGTGCTCATACTGATAGGCTTTGCACCTCAGTCATTTCTTGATGAAATAGGAGGTTAATCCATGTAAGAGGGTTGCTTGTCCAGGAGTTTGAAGAGTGGCTTCTGCTCTCTGCTGCTTTGAGCTCTAGAAGAGTGCTCCATCAGAGAGTGGCCTTATCCATAGGGAACAGCCTATCCTTGCATCATGTAGCACCTCTTCTGGCCAGACAATGTTCAGAACAGACAGCTGTTGCGCTCTAAGGACACTGCTGTTATATAGGTACTTTCAGCAAGCCTTGAGCAGCAAAGCCTATGTGTAGGCTCACATGTACCTTAACATAATCTATTTTGCAGGCAGGTGCCAGGTGCTCACTCCTTCCCAGCGTTTGTTACATCTCTGTCCAGCAATGTCACCAAGGTCTTCAACACTCACCATAAGGCAGAACGCAAATCAGAACTGAGTCAAAGACCTTGGTGATGGCATTTCAAAGATCATGATGTGGCTGTTTGGGACTGCTACCTCCAGTAGGTTTGCCTCACTGCTTGCAGGCATTGAACTTGTAACTGACCTCAATGCTGTTTTAGCAGAAGGTAAAATGTTTTCAAGAAATAAGCTTTTATCCTGTTTTGAAAGATGAAGATGCAGCCTGCTGTTGGCACAGGCTTTATTTTTTCCTTTTTTCTGCAGGCTCCTAGGTAGTTTGGTCTGCAGTACTGTGGGGTAGTAAATCAACAGGTAAAATTAAAGGCACTTTCTTTGGTTGTTGCTGGTAATAGCATGTATATGCCAGCCTGGCTGGCATTTACTTGTTGCTGTAGGTTTTCAGTGATCCTGAACATGTTCAAAGGGAGTATTTCTATTTTTTTGTTCTTGAAACTAACCAAAGCAAACAAAAGTGGAACAATGAAGTAGGCAGAGGGAAATAAACACAGCCTAAGAAAATTGCATCAGGTCTTGGACTATTCCACGTGCCCTGCCTTTGCAATTTGTTTGCTGGATTAGTGTTGCTCATGGTGTAGGCGAATCAGCTGAATAGTATCCTCTGCCGATGTTACACCCTGCTGCCCAGACAGATGTTGAGGCTAAAAGATTGAAGCTTGTCTGGCCAGTGCTGTAGTGCTGCTTTTATTTCTGTTGGTTAAAGATGATGAGGGCTTGAGCTGAAGAACAGCCTTGGGAGTGGCCTTCTGGTGGCGTGTGTCCTGCTGTATAATTATCAAGGTGCTTAGGGAAACAGGCTTTACATGGTCTGCTAGATGACATTAAGTTTGATAGCTAACACCTTCCCCCTGTGTCTTCTCCCTAATGAAAATGACCCTATGCCCTCAAGCTAAACATTCTACATACTTCTCCCTAATTAAGCTGGCTTCTTTTAGAAGTAGCCTAGCAAAAACCAGCCATCCTTGAGTGAGGACTAATAAACCATGTGTCCAGATGGCCTTCACTCCTGGAAACACCTGCAGACACCAGCTGCAGGGTGGTATTCCTGCCATTGAACAGTTACATGGGAATACACAGCTGGAATCTCTGTTACTGTGCTCCAAAGTGAAGTGCAGGTCCTTACCTTCCTTTAGGCTGGGAAAACCATTGCCAAAACTATTGCCCTGTGGTGTTGGTGGAGAGATTTTTGACCCACAGGAGTAGATAGGAAAGCTGCTTTACCTTTGTGTTATCAGTATGGGTTACTTTGTCTTAGCCCTTTGCTGAACTCCCTAGTGCATTCCTGGCTGCTGGCCTTCTGAGCCCAAAATATCCATCGAGAAAGGACAGGAGTGCAGGGATTAGGACTGGGAACTAATGTAGTTTCTACTTGGCTCTGATACAGTCTGTTGGGATGAATCAAGTGAAACAAGCTGCTTACACCAGGTAGTTGAATTGCACAAGGCGTTCTGTAGTGTATCATGTTGATTGGCCATTTAGGAAATTTGGGTACTTGTCGCAGTTTTCCCACACTTGCGAAATTTTATTTTTTTCTTTCAGTCACTGAGTCACTGAGCAGGCAGACTTGAGTGCCCTTAGATTCTGGGTTTTTTTGAGTGGTGATGGTGGAGTTGGGGGTGGTAAGGAGTGTTCAGAAGTAGAGAAGACTTACAGTGGTGTGAGTCCCAGGTGGTGTGTTGGGCAGTTAGCTGTTCAGCTTTTATTAGTGAGGTGGCACAATATTTGCTGAGCTACTTTTGTTCAGTTACTGCTTTCAATGGAGTCTAATGCTTTCCCTAATGTTTTGAAGCCAAAAATGAGATTGAAGTAGTAAAACTGTGTTGACTGAGGCTTAGGCATAATGGTCTGCTGCAGTATTAAATCTGTTACCAGGAGAATCATACTTGTTTCCCATGGGGCTGTGTATGAACTCTCAGAGGTTTCTTTGTCTGTAATGGCATTAGTTACATGATTTTGCTTAGAGTTTCAGATGGGTGTGAATTGCTGTCCTCTGATCTGCTGAACTGAGCTCTGGTGCCTGGCTTTAGTCTGAACTTCCCTTCTGCAGAGATACTTACTTAATGAGAGGTTTACAATTATGCCATCTTGGATTCTAGGTAGGTTGTATGGATGTGGGAAAGAAAGACTGAAGCACTTTAAAAAGTGGAACTGAAAAAACCCATGCAGTGTTATGTTAAATCTGACCTTGCTGCAGTATCTGCTCTATACTAGGTGACAGGAGCTTTAGAAATACACTTCTGGGAATCCCATCACAGAAAAAAGTATGAACCCTACTAAAGCCACTTGGAGAGTCATAGGCATGCCAGTATGCTGGACAGGTGAAGAGTTGCACTGGCAGTTTGGTTACTTAAAGACCAGCTAATGTACTGGAGGTGACTAATGGATTGACAGCATGTGCAGAGACCAACAGTGCCCATATCTAAAGTTAGCAACATGGATATTCCAATAGGTACCAAACCACTGTATCTTAAAGGCACCATCTTTATCTTGCTGTGAACTTGTGTAGATAAAGAGACAATGATAAAGAAAACGAGAGTTGCTTATTGTTCTAGGCACAGCACAAGCCAATACCATATACTAAAGAAGCAGGACAGTATTAAAAAGTTCCGAGTGCTTTTTTTAGTCTCCTAAAACTCATGAGCTCAGTGTGTCAACACTTACTTTTATTTTGAACCAGAGAATAAAATGGAAGTGTTAAATAAACAATTAAACCTTTCACACTCCACTAATGTCTCTTCTTTTGTATGCAGTCTTGTAAGTACGGCTTGCTAATACCAGCATTATGTTCCTAAAAACTTAGGCTTAGTGTTTACTTAAGTTTGCATTTATTTTCTGTTTTCCACTCTGACACAATTTATTTTTGTTCTCAGTGACTTCTAATCTCAGGATCTCAATAAATTGCTTGATTTGTGGAAGATTGCGTTTGGTTTATTTAAGCTACAGTGTGTGGTTGGTTGATTGAGCAGTGTAATGACTTTTCACATTGAGCTTGATGTTAGTAGTCCCCTAGGAAATTTGTACCACTGTCATCTGGCGAAAAGTTGAGCTTACTCAGGGGATTTCTGTGGGGCTGGGCTCTGGAAGAGGTGATTATGAAATTGCTACAGCTGGAAAAAAGCCCTGCCCCTTCTTTGTTTGACTTAAAGTTGAGGCTGTAGTGTCTAATTTGTATCTGATCTTCATCAACTTAATCAGCTATCTCTCAACTTAATTTTTAGTTTTGGAACTTTGTCTAGTAGTAACGCATTTCATTTTCAGTGTGCATTATGAACACAGATTACCTAATTTTTGTGGTATTCATGTTAGTTAGATAGATAAACAGCTGGCAAGGGGACTCCAGTTCCATTCTGAAACACTGTAGGATGTGGCAGTTTTCAATGTAGTCATAATGCAAAGAGGTGATGGCTTTTAAATATTGTTGATGTTGAATCAAAATTCATTTTTACTCAGGCAGGGGGATAGGGTACTCCTTCACTTAATTCCTTAAATTCTATGGAAGTTCAGTTTTCCTAGGCAGCCTTTTTCATGGGAACCTGTTTAAATGGTTTGAACCATAGATTAGGCAAGTGTTAATGCCAGGGTCATGGCTCAATTCATGGAACATATTCTACCACCTGTTTCTGGATTTCTTTGCAGCTTCAAGAAACTTAAGATGTTTCTAATTTCCAGCCCTAGGGTGATGTTTGTGTTTTATCAAGTAGTTAGTGGTTGTTAGAAATTTTTTTTTAGTTTAGGTACAGGTTTTATGCTTATACCACATTTTATGTATGTTTTGTTACCAAAAATCTGGAAAAATCCTTTGAAATTAAGTATAAAAGCTGCAATATATAAAAAAAACCCCTACACATTTGAGTGTTAGTAATTAACTGTTTGTTAAACCTACATCTTGCTAATGCCTACATTGCATGGAATTGTCAACTGATGAAAAACTGATGTAGCTCTGGAAATTTAGTGGATGGTAGCTCATCTGTTAGCTGAAGATCTTGCCCTAGGTTTTTTTTATGCTGACCTAAGTTATATGTGGAGAAGATTTGGGCTGATCTGTAACACAGATCCTCTGTAAACAGCCAGAGTTTCCTTCCCCTTCTAATTTAGTTTTAAGGATGGTGCAAAATTTTAAAGACCATTTCCTGTGAGCTGTGCTGTGTGTGGTGTCCCCCCCTAGTTCTTCTAAATCTATTACTTTGGAGGCAAATACTGCCCCAGTTAGTCCTTGTATGCTTTTTTTTTGTTTGATACTGACAGAAGGCTTGTGTGACTGCAGACAACAGAACTTGATAAGCATAACTTACTGTCTCAGGAGGTCCTTTCTTTGTAGTTCTCCATATATTTTAGCAAGTGCAGCTGAAGCTTAACTGGACTGTATTTGGGGCTGATTGAACATCCATACATGCCAGAAGGGGATTTGCTGATGGGACAAAGACAGTTTACTGCAAAGGTAGCAATAGCTCAAGACTGAGTGATTGTTTTGGCTTGTGCCAAGAAACTGCTTAGGAAAGCAGCAGCTGTTGTCTATCTCACAAAATGCCGCTTGAGAACAGTAGAAAAAAATGCTTTGCCCCTTGAGACAAGATGCACATTTGTAAGTGTGTTGTCCCAACAAACTTTACTCATAGCAAAGATACAGCTCTAATGACATGGACAGCAGACATCAAATATCTCTTCTCACCTGTTATTACCCTGCTCTGTTCCTATCTTTGCCCACTACCCAGCAGGTGGGGAAAAGTGTGCTGAAAAGTGAGAGAAAGAAACAAGACAATGGAGTAGCTCTTTAAGACCACAAGTGTCTTCACCTACCTGATCCTTTTCTTCCATTGTGTTATCTCTCACCACTACCTGAAGAAAGCGCAAAGAATTTTACCATTGAATCCATGTAAATAATACAGCAGACTACATACTTACAAAGTCAGTTTTGTGTGTCTAGTAGTGATGTTCCTGTCCTCTGTATAAAGCACAGTGGACACCTGTGTTTGTGCAAGTACTCTAAAGGTGTAATTTCAGCCAGCAAGTCATGTCAGTACTGAAGGGAAGGAATGGTTAGTATAATGACAGTTCAGAAGAACACTAGCTTGGAGAGTGAGCTTCTCAGACTCTACTAAGGCAGGGTCTTCTCAGAATGTCTCAGTGGGGACAGCAGTGTGATACTTAAGATATGAGAAATAAGGTTGCTGACATGTGAATTTGATCAGTCCATGTCTGTCTACTTTTTGGTCTTTCCCCAAAATTGATAAAGTTCTTCTAACTATTTTGAAGTGCTGTTGGTCAACAGTCTGGTTTATACTAGTGAAGGGGCTGAATGGTTGCAAAGGTTGCTGTGAACTAGGCAGAGAAAACAATCTCCTGTTTTAGTGCTGGAGCCTGATTTTTTTTTTCCCTTTCCTCTGGATTTGACTCTTAGAAGCAAAACCAAACTACACTCCATAAGGTTAACTCCACAATAACCAAACAAACTGAAACATAAAGAGCAGTCATGGGAAGTTGAAATAATTTAGGTATGTTTGCATCATAAGTAGTATGATCTGCTGGCTGCAGACTTGATATTGTGTTAAACTTTAAAAGAAGTTAGATATGAGTCAGGTTCCCCAAATCTGTGATGAGTGAGAGGAAGGGGGCTGTGGAAGAATGAGGCTTCACGCCCAAAGGAGAGGTGGCTTTTTTTTGTTCTCATCAGCCTTTCCATGTAAGGTGAAACAAAAATACAGGACAGTTGGGGTGTTTTGCTCCGGAGCAGCTTTGCCTACCATTTTGCTTGAGGTTCAGCATTACCTATGCCACTTTTGTGGGAGAAGCTTTGCAAACTGGGTAGCTGGTGTTATGGTAAGTTTCAAGTAGCATGGTACTGCTTGAGTGTTTCTCTTAACTTGTTTTGGAGCTTGGTTCTGATAGAGGTGTCTTCTGTTTGAACCAGCAGTTTCCCAGATGCATGCTTATGTAGACAGCTCATGAAAACCAGTCTGTTGTTCGTAATTGTCATTTAAAATGTCTATTCCTACTTTTACTGTGACTTGAATTGCCACTGCATTTAAGATTGCTTTCTCAAATACAAGGAATTCTGGACAAGGGTCCTCCCTGGGGACAGCTCATACTTCCACCTTCTGGTTAGCTCCATGCTATTTAATGGCACATTGTCATTTCTTGTATGCTCACAGTGGTGTTTCGTTAGAATAATGGTACGTGACTGCATGTGACAATGCTGGTTGGTTTCCAGTCTGTCTGTTGATTTTTTTTTTTCCCCCTGAATGTATTCTACAGTGTCCCAGCTGATATTTTTGAAACACTGAAAATCTGCATATTATCTAGGGCATAATATTTCTAGTGCAGGCCATCCAGCCTTAACAATGGACCCTTATCTTCTGCCTCTTTAGTAGCACTTCTCTACTGTGAGCTGGATTTGGGCTTTAGAGGTGTTCTCTGTTGCCTGTATCAGTCCCAAATGTGTGTTGTATACCGCTCCTGAAAATAACTTTGTTGCAATTATGAAGTAATGTATGTGGTCAGAGGTCCCTCATCTCTCTGACTGACAAGCCAATTCAAAGGCTAAGAAATTTGCAGTTTGTCCTTATTTTGTGAAAATTAGTAGAAGAATTTTCAGCTAGCTTTAATTGCCATGTGATTTGGAGCTCTGATCAAGATTTGTTTTTTAAAGCAATACCGAGAGGATATTTAGGATGTCTCCTTTAAGCCTGCCTCATGTTTTGCACTGTTAGAAACCTAAGGGGTTTTTTTCTGTTTTCTTTGGCATGCTATATTTCATAATTGTCTGCTGATAACAGAATTTGACTTGCTGCAGGTGAAGATGTGAGAGTATATCTTCTGTGTTGTTACACAGGGCCTAGTGACGTGGGTGGGTGCGTTGTTCATAGGCAGAATCTCTTTAGGCTGCATTTACAGGCAGGACTGCTGGTGACCTGACAGTGGCTTTTGCTTCTGTGAATGTACTGCCTTATGCAGTCTTCCTGTTGTCGTGTGTGTCATACAGCAGGGGAACCTGTGGCATTTGGACTTTAAGTACTACCCAAACCCAAGTCTGGGCCTTGTTTGCTGATGTTCTATACAGGCTAGAGGCAGGAGTTGAACTGGCTTAAATGAGCTCTGCATCCTTGAAGCCAACACATACCCAGTGAAGGCTGACAACTGGTCTCTTGAGTGTGTACCAGTTGATGCTGTCATCTCTGCTTCTGCTGGGGTAATTATGCTGAACACTGCTTTTAAAGCTCTTTTAAGCAAAAGTAGCGTCTTGTAGAGGAGTAGAGCTAGTTCCAGTATCGGCAGCTCCCACAATAAGAGGGAAGGCCAGGGTTGTCACACCTTCCTCTTTCTCACTGGCAAGATTGGAGCTGCTGGAGGTGGATGACAGGCTGTCTCTTCTCTAATCACATTGCTGTTTGGTATGGCAAGTACATGAATATGCTGGGCTCTGGTTAAAAGAGTGCTCTCTTGGGTGTTATCTGATTTCTCCAGAGACAGCAGAACAGTGCAGAGAGCTGTAGCCTACCATAAAACCAGGTCAAGCCATGGCTGCAGAGGGAACAGCACTTTGACTGGGAGCCAGTTACGCCTGTATTTTCACACTAAATGATCCTGCTCAACAAGCCTGCTGAACTGCTTGATTTCTTGTCAGCAAATCAAGGTACGGCTGTCCAGCTTGTTCAGAGGACAGCTGAGTTCCTGCTAGCATCAGTAGGGATGCAGGCAGCTCTGAGATTTATTTCGGCTACAGAGGGAGAAGAATGCCTTTTAGGAAAATGAAAATTAAAGCATAGTAATTACTTAAAAAGAAAAAGCTTAAAATGTGTTTGGGTTTTTTTTCCACCTTGCTGGCTGTATTGTTCAAAGTTAGGATTATGAAGGCAGGTGAAGGCTTGCTGCCTTACTGAGCACAGCTCTAGCCCTTCTGAAGGGTTTGCTTCTCACATTGTAGGTCAGGGTCATTGGCTTAGTAGAGTGCAGTGCTGTAACAGGCTTCACCATTAGGAAGTGGCAGTTTAGTCTGGTTGTTCATCAGTTCACAAGTCATTCAGTCTGTTTCCACTGTTGAATTTGTTTGAAAACCTGTTATGGGAAGTGGCTTCACACACTATTTGTCTACAAATCAGTGATGGGTAATGAATGTATAAATTGGTTGAGGTACTCAAGTGCACCTGTCATGTAATCCTGAGGAATTCTTCCCAGATATTTGATTGAAAAATTAGTGTAAGATTCCAGTGTATATGGTAATTCTGTGGCAGCGCTTGGTTTGCCTGCCCTGATTCTCTTACCATGTGAGGGGTTGCTGAATGCTGAGGCAGGTTGCTTGTAGTGGTCATGTGCTTTCCTAGTTAATGCTTTCAGCTCCTGGAGCTCTAGCTCTTGGTCTCAGTTTTAGACTTACGTGCTTGTGCCTTGCAAAAACTCCTGTTGCTGGGAGCACTAGTGGTGAACAAGCAGTGCCCTTGGTGATGCAGACCTGCAAGACCAAGTAGCCTTGTGATCCTGTTCTCTGGTTGTGCCCTGGTGTGGTGGAGCAGTATTGGTATAGGCTTCACACTCAGCTGCGTAGTCAGGTTGGTGTGGGTGTCTGAGATGCTACACTTACCTGGGAGCACTGCAGAGGTGCCACACCTCCTCCCTTGCTGTGGAAGTGCATTCTTAGCTGTGTGGGGAAGTGGCAGCTGTGAATCTGAACCCTTTGTGCAGAAAGAAGAAAATGTCTTATTGGCTCTCTTTGTTCCTTGCTTTGTACCTTCTGTTAACTAGAGGAGACAAGTGAGTAGCATTGTGCTGGGAGCCCATTTGTCTGTCTTGTGTCCTTTGGGCACTTGCAGAAACCTGCTGTCTCTGAAGAACAAGGCTTTTTGTAACTTGACCTGTCTCACTAATCTTGCTGTGATGCCTTGCTGTGATCCTTGAGTTGCCCTATGAGCAGTTTTGGAGATAAGAAACAAAGGGTTATAATTTTACATCAGTTTCTCTGTTGCCTGGATGCTTAGCTATGAGGAATACAGACTTAAACAAAAGTAGCCAGCATATCCTCCAACTGCGATGGATATATAGAAAATAACATGATTTTGTCTTGCATGTTCCATCAGTAGGGCATGAAATCCCCTAAAGATAGACATGTTTATAGATGGGAACACACCTGCCCCATTTTCCCTCTTAGCTTCTGAATTAACTTATGGCATGAATCCCCTACTCCCCCCTCCTTCACTCAGTCCTAGAAGCTGCAAAGTAAACAGTAGATCAGACTGTCACATTGTTTTCATTGAGCTTGTTAGTTTGAAGCTGGCTGAAAATGTGGTTTGTTGTAAATAATGGGCACAAACCCTTTGTGCAGAAATCCTACAAATTGAAGTCAGACCTGGTGAGCTTTTGTACTCTGTGTTGCATTGAGATAAGCTGAAATACCACTTGCGTGCCTTTAAATTTTAGTAGATGGCACTCAGGATATGAAAAACTGTAGCTGCAATTTCCGTGGGGCTTTGTTTTTCTACCCTATTGCTTGAGTTTAAAAGACACTGCAGAATAACGTTTTTTGAGGAACGTATGAGCCCTCAGTGCTTCTAAGTGAACCAAGAAAGAATGGGAGAGAAGTGTAAGGAGAATAGTTTTGCTCTGTAACCTGTTTCCACAGGCTTTGTCCACCTTGTTTATGGATCTTCCTAGTGCTGCTGGAAATAGTAAGATCAGCACATTAAAACTATTGCCTAAATGTAGCTTCTCTTGCTCTTTCCTGCATTGAACCAGTTGTTGAGCTTGTAAAATTAACTGGGAATGTGTTTCTATACTGGGGACACCAAAAACCTCTAGTTGTGAGGAACGTATGGACCATGGACACTTCCTTCACTGAACAATCAGTGCTTCAGGTCTAATCCGCATGGAGTGAAAACTTGACATAGCACTGACTTGCTAGTTTTTATAATGAACATTTCTTAGTTTGCTGTTTGATATAACCTATAATGTTGCAAGTGTGGAGGTTCTGGGTTTTTTTTTGCTAATTTATGTGGATGTCTTGAGATCCTTGAATAGATTGTTGTTTTTAATATTGGCACAATGGGTTTTTTTCTTAAGCAAGGAATAACCAGCTAGCTTTGTGCCCAGGCTTTAAGATGCTGTCAAGAAAATATAAATCCTCCTGTTGGACTAAGACGCTGTCTTAAATCCTTAGATGTAGTGCAGTCTGAAAATCATGTGTTTCTAGTTTCCATGCCCAGAATTCAGTCCCCAAGGTCAGTGGAAACAAGGGACAGCTGTGCCTTTCATGAAGTCAGTATCTGTGAAATGCTGCCAGGTACAATTGTCTAATTCTGACCTGTGACTTCAGAGAGGAAGGATGGTTTTGTGGTTAAGGAACAAGACCTCCAGCTCTGGGAGCTCTTGATTTTTCTGGAGGCTTCCTTATGTGACCATAGGTAGGACCTTTCTTGCTATCCTGCATGGGAAATTGACTTCTCCTGCTTGTTTAATGTGATTCGTTGTGCTACACTGCCTACATTAGGGATGGGCAGAAAAAAAGCATTTTGTCCTGACTGGATCTGCTGCCATTGGGGGTTATTTGCATGGTCTATGAGCAAAGCCTCTTATGTTTTCTGCTGTTGCTCCCTTGGAGTCAGGACTGAAATTCTGGAAGTCTTGCCATGAAGGCAAGCTACCTTAGCTTCTACAGATGTGCATCCTACCACTGAGTCATGGAGATGATCATCAGATCTGACTGTCTTTTTGTGGTTGCTCAGTCTGACAAGTTCATCTCCACGTTTATGCCTGGGGCTTGTCTCAGTTGCTGGGACCTGAGACTTGGACTAGGTATCTCTGCCCACAAGACTGTGGCTTCTCTGGTTTTCTGTTGAAACGTGCTGTGTGAATGCTGCAGCTGCATTGCTGTGTGCCTGGCAGCTTATAATAGTTGACCATACCATTACTCTTGATCAGTTTCAAGCATGAGAGAAGATGCACCAGTTAAATCCTGTTTGAGCTGATGTACTTTACTTCACGTTTTTTTAAGTAACTTGATAGGGTGTCTGAGGTTTTATGGCAAGAAAATATTGCAGGACTATGTCTCTGGTTGTAAAATTTGTTCTTCTATTCCAAGTGTTTGCATTATTAGGTAAACCTGATATTAACCTTCAAAATACTTGATTATTTCTTTAGTTTTCTAGTTTTGGAGTACTTATTTTAATAAATGCGCTTGTATTTCTTTAGGCCCTCCTGTGCAAGTAGTCATGGAGGAGATTGGCTCTTTTCAAGAGGAAACCTCTAACTCTTGTCTTTTTGAAGCTTCCACAGCAGGAACTTGATTGCAGTGTTTGGTGGTGTTCTGTGGTTTCACGTGCAAGTCATTATGCTTGCCTCCATGATGAGGGGGGATTGCATAAGACACTGAGCCACATAGATAAGCAGGACCAGATGGGGTGTGGAAGAAAATGCAAGTTAAGGAAGGCTGGCTGTTTGCTTAGAGTACTGCAGCAGGAGCATGGTGTTGGGATTCAGTCCATTGGTCTCAGAGCTCCTGTGTGTGGTCTTGGGCAGGCAAGGGTTATGACCAGTGAGCATGTGTTCCTGACGGGCTGGCTGGAAGCCAGCATTGTCTCACAAGCAGTTTTGGTAACTTTATGTTCTGTTCCCTTTGTGTTTTCCTTCAAATGATGATGATAAACTCCTTCAGGCATTTTCAGGAGTTGCCTTGAAAAGCAGCTTCAGTTTTCAGCAAACTCTAGTCCTGAGGAAGTCTGAAAATGCCTAGCTTGACAAAAAAGCAGGGGAGAAATGCCCTGTTAATGCTGGGCTGGTTAATTGCAGCTGTGGAAGATGGCAGGCTCTTTGTTACTGCCCCTCGTGATTACAGATAGCCCAGCAGAAATCCCAATAGGTTACTTTATTGCAGTTACATATAGAATATATCCCCTGCTTCCATATGGCAAAAATAAAAAACAAACCTAAACCAAACTCATAAACTAAAGTGATTTGACAAACCCAAAGGCAAAACAATGAAGAAACAGAAACGGAGGAGAATTATTGCTTGGTTGATTTTATTTTTTTTTTAAACTGTGTGGCTCTTTAAGAGCAGCTTGAAAAATATTTTAAATAGGGACAGATGAAATGAAAGTTTGGAAACATCTGATCTCAGTGTGCCAGTCTCTTCACCTAGCTACCGCTTTGTCCATCTGAGCTTCTGAACTGTTGATGATCTTGCCAAAAATTAAACAAGCTACAGAACTATTTAGAAGGCTCAGTGTATTTAGGAAGTAACCAAGGAATTGGGATGAGGGGAGTTTGTCTTCCAGTTATGGTGAAGCAGGGTGCTTCATCTTCTGCTGGAAAAAGGACGTTTTTGTTATTGCCAGAACCAGTTCTTTTCCCAGTCTTTCTCCAGGCTAGGAGAGGGGATAGTGACTGATTTTTTTTTTTGGTGGTGGGGTACAGTGGTGCTTTTGCACGGTGTGGTCAAAACCAGTATATTACTGGGTAGTCCTGCTGGGGGTGAGAGAAGAGAGCAAAGGAGAAACTTGTGTCCCAAAGTGACCTATGCTTTGCCTCAGCAGAGGGGGGTGATTTACTTTTTTTTTGCCTGGAACAAAAAGGCAACAGGGAATTTGTAACTGGATATGTAGACAAGAGAGCAATGACCGTCAATAACCCCTGTGGGCTTGGTGCCACGTGGTTTCCTCCTCTTGCAGGCTGCTCTGCCAAGCTCTGGCAGTGCAGGTGCTACTTACACTCCCCGGTGTCAGAGCTTGGCTGAGCAGACAGTGGTGGCACCCTGAGTGCCTAACATGCTTTTTCCTGAGGACTAGGATTTCTTGAGGGTGTTACCTACTGAACTAAGCAAAAAAATGCAAAAGAGGGGAAAAAACTTTCTATTACACTTGTTCCCTGTAGGAGGGGGAAAATACAAGCTCCTGGGGCTCCCTTGCATTACTTTTCCTTTAGAGCTCATTATTTGCCACTGTTTAACATGGGCTCGGGTGTCATTCCTAGAGTAGCAAGGCACTATGACACCTAGCTGGCTGACTTGGCTTAGCCTGGGAATTTTCACCCTGGTAAATGCCATGAGACTTGTTCTCTCAACTCCTCCTGACATAGCTGCTGTCCTTACTGCTGCTTATGTAAGTGTAGTGAGGATGGAATTGTTCTCATTAATTAAAAAAAAAACCAAAACCAAAAGAAGTCCAACCCAACAACAAAAACAAAAACCAAAAACCTCCAAAACCCCAAAACAACAAAAACCCCAATCAAAACAACATGAACTGCTGTTAATGGCAATTTCTTAGGCTCCAGGTTTGAACTTCAATGGTGTACATAGATTATAACTTCCAGATAGTTCCCCTGTGCTGTAATCAAGAAGCAAATTTGTTTGAAGTCAAGAGCTGGAACACCAATGGCTTAAGATGATGAAACTTTGTGGAAAGAAAATGGAATTACAAAGGATTTTGAGGAAATTTTGCTGTTAAGATTGCTTTCTGGATGTGTCTCTGGTTCTGTATCATGTTTGTCTGCATATGTCAGACTTAGAAATTTATGGCAGAGTATTTCTACTATTAACATAAATACAGGGTGATAAATCCCTTAGTGGTCCATGCAGCAGCTCAGTCCTGTGCTCAGTAGCAAAACAGGGATTGAGTGAAGCTGAATCTTAGTGCAAAGCTGCTGGAGTAGGCTTCACCTCAGGTCAGTATAACAGCTTGGTGTACCTTGTTTCTTTTCTGTATATATGTGCAGATTGAGCTTAAGGAGTCATGGTAAAGGGAGGGAATTTTTCTGGTTTGTGTCTTTTTTTTTTTTTTTTTAAGATAAAGATGTCATAGATTGGCATCTCTTAAAGCTGCCAGGGTTTCAGAACATGTTGCCAGCAGCTCATCTTTTCCGTTTGTGCTATGGTTTGTGTAATTCCCACTCCACCATTTGTCAGCTTTGCTTTTCCTGTTCAGATCTCTCATGTGAGCTTCCTTTTGGCTTTGCCCTGACCAGTATGTTGCTTGTTTTGTTGCTCTCCAGACTTGAAACTTCGGGATGTCCTGATTGACAATGAGATATTCTCAGACTTCCTTCATAGGAATGTGTCCATGCCATTTTCTACAGTACAGGAGCTACTGGACGCAAAGATCAACCTCCGGCAGGTAAAGAGCAGTGTTCAACCAGTGCTTGCCTATTGTTGAACCATAGTGCCAAGATGCACAATGCAGGCCTCTGTGCTTAGTGGTATACGAACAGAGAAGAAAATGTAATCCTTGCTTCTTTCTTTCATCTTTTCTTCAACTTGTGGTCTTATTTGGTTTTAAGCTGTAAAAGGACTCTGAAACCCACCATGTGAATGTTTTGATCTGTGTAAGAAAATAACCTAGTACCCTTTAGGCTAAACTGAATTTATTTCCCTTTTTTGGGGTTTTTTTTTCTTCACACATATTCTTCAGTGAATTCTATTAAATGATCTGTTTTGGTGCAACTTGATAGTTAATCCTACAAGTTCAGGTTTTATATGCCACCAAAAGTAAAATGGAAACAAGAAAATCTTAGACATTCTAGCCTGCAAGATTTGTTTCAGTTGAAAATAAATTGCCTGGAATTTATGCTAGATTAAAATGGAATTATGCTACAGATGGCTCTATGAGGATAACCAGAAGACTTCAGCAACAACATGGTCATTCTGCCCGAGTTGATAGAAAGGTAGAAAGATATTCAAAGAGGCAAAAAGCTAGCTCTGACCTTGTATTTTGACTGCCATATTATATTATTGTATGGTGGCAGTATATGGCAAAACCAGTGAAAGGAGAAAAGAAGCTTAGTTTTTATTTATATAACAAATCTGAAGGGTGGTGGAAGGGTGTAATTAGTCAGCTAGTTCTCACTTGAATGCTTTAAGCTTTTCTTGCTTGTAGAATTCTTGTGATGATTCTGCCATGACACTGGAATTGGTGATGTTTAGTCTTAACAGCCATTTGTGCTTTGAGATGGCAGGAGGAACTAATGAACCATCAGGACAACAAGCTGTAGAAGGCAGTGGCCCAGAAAATCTTCTTTGAGGACTTTTTTCTAATACAGATAACTGAGGGGCATAGGCCTCCCTTCCTGCAGGATGACCTTGTCTAACTCACAAAATGGCCCCCCTGATTATCTTGGAGATCTATGGCGGAGATCTGACCTCACTACTGAGTTGCATATAGATGATAGTATTAGTAGGCAGTATATGTTTGGTTTCTATGAATGGGTTGCAGCTTCATTGAAAATGTCATATAGAAGGGACTATTCAGAGTATGCAGATGTCTTGCAGCAAATACAGCCTCTTCCTGCAGTCTTTTAGTGTTCTATGGGTGTTAAACAAGCCTAGAATTGACCATCTACAAGGAAGTAAGGAACTGAGATCACTAAAGAGAGGACACTGTTCACTGGTGTTACTGTAGTGGCTGCACCAACGTGCCAGGCAAGGTTGTTGTATCCAAGCATACTGAATACAGTGCAAATACATGAAAGTGAACAAATCCTTGTCTTGATGAGCTTGCTGCTTCCCAAGGAAGAGTGGCTTGTCCTTGTGTTTCTTAGTGTCATGTGTACTCAGAAGGATGTGGGGTTTGGAAGGAGCCTGGATCAGCCGTGGGCAGGCAGCTATGTAATCAGGTCTGATAAGATGCTGTTGTCCAGGTATGACCAGATAGCTGTAACGTGGCTTGGATGGCAGAAGTAGGTACTATCACTATGGAAAGCTGCAGGGGCACAGTGAGCTCCTGGGCCAAAGCTTCAGTGTGATACATTGAATGGCAATGAGGATTAAATAGTAAGGGCCAAGGTATACAGTACCTGGAATGAAACTGTTTCATGTAACTGTGACACTCCTAGGAGAGAACAATGTGACCTATGAGTGCAGAACAGTCACCTGTGACTGCTTTTGTATGAGCTTGGCATTTTGAGAGCCCTTAGGGGACTTTACCTGACTTCTAGAATATATTTGTCTGTTTAAGACACTTTGGCTTCAGATGACTTGAAATGTTTGTGTCTGGGTATTATGGTTTCAGGGAGTTGGCAGGGCCTTTGTTCTGCAGTCATGTGCTATGGACCTCACTTTGTTTGGAAACAGTATTTTCTCCAAAAGACCTTAAAATCTGAGTGAAGAAAATAGGCAGACACATGGAATGGTAATAGGATTGTTCACCTTTGCTTTTTTTGAGTGAGCATCAGAGTACTGAGAGATGCTGTTTTTCTGTATGTTCACCCAGGGAAGCTGCTTTAGACTAATCCCAGCTCTTACAAGTGTCATTCCACAGGAATTGTGTCCTTTTCAGCATGGTTACAATGGTAGCTGGTAAAAACAGCACCCAGAGTTTTTCAAAAGATGTTTTTCACATAAGAGCTAACAGATTTATTCAACTGAGTGTAGAGCATGGAAGCATCCTGGATTTGGGATATGGATGCAATCTGAAGTTAAAGGTTTGCATAAGTGTTGCATTATAAATATCTTTCCTGTAAGTTCCATCTACTTGTTTTCTGAACATCGTACACTTCTCCCCCTGGATTGGTGATGCCCTTTTGGTTTTGAAAGATGACAAAATTCTCAGACTTATCAGTGTGATTCAGGAACTGTTAACTTTTCTGGGATGGAGATCAGCCCTCTTTAATTATTGCTGGAAATAGGGCAATGCCAGTTGTGTATTACAAAAAAAAACCCGCACAAAACCAAAAACCAAACCAACAGAAAAGACTATCTGAAGTGCAAAGCTGTTGTTCAGTGTGCTTCTGTAATAAGATTGTTCCCTCTAGCCCAAAGGCAAGTGGAAAATTCTTTCCAGTGGAAGACTCTGGGGTTTCCGTATTTCTCACCTGTTTCGTGTGAACCTGTTTGACACGTACCTGTTCATTCAGCAAACCTAAACACTGTAAATTACATTATTAAAAGAAACTAGGCCATCAAGTCTGAAATGGACGGGTGGTAGTTCAGAGGGATTTTATTGATTTCTTTTATGAATAAGGTGGTTGTTGTAGACTAGTAAACATGAACAAGCAAACCATCACGTTAAGTAAAATAGGCCTGTGAAAGAAGACTCCAGGATCTTATCACTTGTTTATTGCATTCACTGATTTTTTTTTCCTACTGTTACATTATTTACTCCAAAACACTGCAAAATGTTTCCCTTGGTGGCTCATAAAAAGAGGCTTCTGAGCTAAGGGGTAAGGTGATCCTGATCCACAACAGCACAGAAAATGTATCTGGCAGATATATTGAAGAAATTTGGAACATAGATCTCTTGCTCTTCACATACATTTGCCAGACTTGTCTGGTCACAAGCCTTGTTTTGTCTTTGTGGCTTAGTTCCCAGAAGAATGAAGATTGGGCAACATGTGTACCCTTGGTTGGAGGAAATGGCTGCTGTGGTGGAGAGGGTAACTGCTGTTCTGTACATGTGGGGAAGTGAAGGGAGACTTGTTTCCCCTCCCAGGACTTCTACCCCACATGTACTCAGCAGGGAAATGTTTTTCATGGAATTGAGTTGCATATAGGGCAGAGCTACACAGCTTGCAGAGAAAAATACTTTCTTACCTCTACCTGGAGATGTTACAAATGGTTAGTTTTGTCAGGGTGATAACCAATTTTGTGGTATTTATCTTGCGGAAGGGGAGACTTACATGCTTTCTGTATTTTTCCAGGTTATTGTGTCTGGTTACCGAATGCGACTACGAGATCTCTGCAATAGCTCAACACTGTCTGAATTTCTTACAATTCAGAATCTGACGGTGGCTATGGAGTCTGAAGCTTTCATCTGCAACTTGCCAAAGGAAAAACTTCATGCAGCCGAACAAGCTTTACATGCCAACCTGAATCCTTTGAAGCCCCTTCAGGTGAGTGCACTGATCCCAACTGTGAGAAGCTGTCATTGACAGTGACATTTCCTAGGGCTTTCAATCTAGGAGCTCATCCCTGCATTTCTAGAGTGAACTGTTCATTAGCAATAAGAAAGAACAAAGATGGTCTTTATCACTGGAGCATTTATCACTGCATTCTGCTACAGAAACTATCAGCCTCTGGCCTGGACAGGTGCACACTCTCCTGGGTGGAAAACTAGTTGGATGGCTGGGCCCAGAGAGTGGTGGTAAATGGTGTTAACTCCAGCTGGAGGCCAGTCACAAGTGGGGTTCCCCAGGGCTCAGTGCTAGGCCCAGCCCTGTTCAATGTGTTTATCAATGACCTGGATGAAGGCATTGAATGCACCCTTAGCAAGTTTGCAGATGGCACTAAGCTGGGTGTAAGTGTGGATCTGCTGGAGGG
>WAAB01013273.1:13368-88533 GCA_013389865.1 Piaya cayana | reverse complement strand
TTGTTTATCCTGGAGAAGAGGAGGCTGAGAGGAGACCTCATTGCTCTTTACAACTACCTGAAAGGAGGTTGTGTAGAGGAGGGTGCTGGCCTCTTCTCCTAAGTGACAGGGGACAGGATGAGGGGGAATGGCCTCAAGCTCCGCCAGGGGAGATTTAGGCTAGAGATTAGGAGGAAGTTTTTTTACGGAAAGGGTCATTAGGCATTGGAATAGGCTGCCCAGGGAGGTGGTTGATTCACCTTCCCTGGAGGTGTTTAAGGCACGGGTGGATGAGGTCCTGAGGGACATGGTTTAGTGTTTGATAGGAATGGTTGGACTTGATGATCCAGTGGGTCTCTTCCAGCCTGCTGATTCTATGAACAGCATAGCTTCTTTCTGTCATTCTTACCCTTCCTGTTGCAGTGTGGTACTCGCTGAGCATGAGTGTGGTCCGCAGTTCAGTTTGTCAAGAGGAAAATATTTATGCTCTGTTGTAACAAACAGGTTCTTGGTTGTCCCTGTGTTTTGGTCAGATACTGTATATTGACTGGAATGAGGCCAGATGTTAGACGAGCCTGTGCTGAGTGATAAAACTCTCGCCCTCTGCTCTTACCATGGGACCACTGGGTGCAGAATTTTCTAGCCAGTAGCAAGTCCCAACCTTTGAGTAGGTTAAATTTGTGCAAAGTAAGCTCAAGTTTTACAGTCCTGAATCAAAGATTGGCCATCTGAGTGGGTTTTAGGGCAAGAAAAAGAAACACTTCAGGAAAATACATTATTTAGGAGAGATTAGTGACTGGAGCTGGCTTAACTGCATATTTAGGAAACTGCAGTGATGCTCTATTATTGGTCTGTGATATCTGGTAAAAACCACAAGTTCAAACAAGTTAGTGCTGGAAATGCCAGTATAGAGAAGAAAGAACCACAGGACTTGCTTTCTTATCCACTAAAATAAATGCTTTTGTCTGCTGTGAAAGACACAAATGTTTGGCTGTATGAGTTTCCAGATTTGATGAGCTTTTCAGGACCAAAAGCTGTGTACTGCTTCCTTGGCTCTGTCTCCAGTGGAAGAGGTTTATTATCAAGTACTGGAATCATACTACTCTTCTGCACAATACATAGTGGTCAGTTACTTCTCTCCACAGCTCATCTTCAGTTTTTCATGTCCTGAGTCTACGTTTTTTCTTTCCTACTGGAAGAGCAAGATCATCATAAACGTTATGAGATAACAGCACCAAAATTGCCCTCATAACAAAGATGGACAGTTCGGAAAGGAGTGATTATAAGTGATTTCTGGTGTTTAGGTAGATGTATATGCATGCATTTACTTGATCAGAAGTAAACATTAGAGATGTTATAATTCGGGGACCAAAGCAGGTGAAAATAGCTAGCTGCAGTACAACTCAGTATTGGTCTTATGGGTTCTTTGGAGATTTAATCTTGTTTTTCTTATTTATGGATGTCCCTACAGCTTAGCTGACAGAAGTGGGTACTGAGTGTATCCGAGTTCTTACATCTGTCTTGTTTATTGGTGAAACGAAGCAGCCCTAAGTCACTCTGTGACACTTGGCAGCAACTAAGTAGATTAAGACATTATGTGCAGTTTTGGGGGACTTCCAAAAAGCTGGCTTATGCTCTTCATTTCAGAGGAAAAAGTGTTTGGGTTGGGAGCTAGGTGCTCAGAACCTGCTGTTTATTATACACTGTCTTGTAAAGATCCACATTTTTCCTCAAAAATGTTGGAAGCTATCCTCCAGTTAAGTTGCTGTAATGTATCAGTGAGTGGAAAAAACGAACAAAACCAAACAACTGTCTTCAATGTGGATCAGGACCAGCATATTTGAAATATACTGTCTTCAATGGCTAAAAAAAAGTGCCTTGACCTGCAGTAACATCTTTGAACAAAGTGGGAACTTTCTGTTCATGAACAAAGGAGGCATTTGACATAGGTTATCATTAAAGGCACTGTGGATCTTTAACATGCACAGTGACGCTAGCATGTCCCATGCAGCCTGTAAACCAACGCCAACAAGTGACCTAGAGATTAATTTTTAATTTTTTTGCTTAATCCCCTTTATGTACTTCATAGCATGGAATTTCAGTAAGTAAAAGTAAATTTTGAATCAAATGTAGGTACAACAGCAATTTGGGGCAAGTTTTTGGCTTGTGTAGTGGCATGTGCATTCTACTGGTTGCTGTATCCTGTGATTTATGAAGAGACAGCATCTTAATACGCTTAGGCAAATACAACTGGGGTGAAAAGGACCTGCAACTGTATGCAAGAACTGAATACATTCAACACCAAGGACTTGAGTCATGTATCTGTGCAATTAGAGAGGCTAGTGTCTGAACTATTTTAATCTACAAGACTCGGGGCAGCACCCACTCGCCTGTTGCTGCCTCAGTGCATTCCTATTTGCTCTTCCTTCTGCAAGACAGTGCAGTAAATTGTATCACAGGATTGCTTTGGATTAAGAGCACACCTGACTGTGCTTACAAAAACAATTGTACTGAAACATGGAGGGATGAGTGCAAGACTGAGAATCCAATGGTTGGGATGTGCATGGGGGCTGAGACCCCGATGTTAGCACCTGCTTCTACTAGTTTAAAGTGTGTATGCATTTGTGGCCTTAAGGGAAACTAAGCATTTTAGGCAATTCACAGCAAAATAGTGATTATTAGTAAATTATGGACAGAACTTAGTTTTAAAAAGAAACTTGAAGTATGTGGACAATGAAATATGAGTTCTAAATGTCACAGTGCTGTTAAGAGGATTTTTTTTAACAAGAAGGGCAAAAAAACCCACTTCATGTATGTACTCTTGAGTTCTATCCAGAACAACTTGGACATTGCCCCAAGTGCAGTTGCACAGTTAAGATAAAGCAGGACTTGAAATTAAAATGCTCCATTAGGATTTCTAGCCCTGCACTGATCCTTTGTATGACTTCAATTTAGCCTGCTCTGTAGGATGAGAAAATAGAGCCAAGCACATAGAGGCACGATAGGGAGGTTAAAGGGTGTCTCCTTATTCTTTCTTATCCAAGAACAGATGTGGTGCAGGTTGTTTAGACCAAAAACCAGCGGAATACCTGGGAGTAATCCCAGGGTACTAAGGCAGGGGCTCAGCTTTCCTTCCTGACTGAGCATCTGCTCCACTAGCAGCAACAAGTGTTTCAAAAAGTCAAGTTCCCTTTTCCATGAGCTATGTCTCAATTTCTATCTGTTCTTGGATGCTTTTTGGCCAGCACTAACTGCTGTGGTGGGTAGGCATCTTGGACAAGACCCTGGTGGATGCATCACCTTATCTTGGGGTTTGCCTTGCGCTGGGTGTAGTCAATGAGACTGAGGCAGCAGGAGGTGGTTTGAGAACAGTGAAACAGTACCTCTAATTGAATGTGCACAGATCGTTTTGGCTTTCTCCTTGTGCTAGGCCAGCAGTTGTCTCATGGAAGAAATACGTGGTTTGGGAAATGTTACAGGCACCCCTGGTTAGCAAGAGCAACAACACTAAGTAGGAAGTATCCTGCTTGACTGTTGGTGTAGGGGTAGGGACTGTCTTATGACATAAAAATACTTGTCTCTGGGATAGCTTTCCCTCTCTGAATCTCCTCAGTTTTGAAAATTATTTGAGGGGAAGTTTAAATGAGAAAGACCATTCAGATTGGTCCTGTTGGATTTTGTCTCTGCACTGCTGTCTAAGAAGGGCTTTACCACACTCTCTTCCAGTGGTGTGAGTCTGTAATAAGTCATAAATACGTTGCGGCTTGTATACCACAGTGGTCCTTGAAGGACCATGGGTGAGCACATGAAAATCCGATTGTTTCTGCCTCTTTTGTAATACAGATGGTATTTTGTCATATTGTTAGCATGAACTAAGCATTGAATAATAAATGCTTTCCAGTTGAAAAATAGCTTTAGGAAAGGTCTCTTAATGTAAGTACATGCTGCAACTGAACTTGTGGTTTTCCTTGCTCTTTGGAGAGTTATTTTCAGTCAGGCACAATACCATACTTCTAAGAAGCTGGACTTTGGGACTTCCACTCCCAGGGAACAAAAACAGAAATTTAAAGCACGTGATTTCTCTACGAAGTTCAGTGTAAAGCTTCCGTATAAAGCTGTACTGTTTCACAGCAAACATGGCAGTAGGGTCTCATAAAGTAGAAGCAGCTAGCTGTATGATGTAGACAGTGGCTGAATTTTGTTATGATCTACCAACACTTCAAAGGCACGTGTTCTCCTGTGTGTCAGGGGAAGCTGTCCATCCCTTCTACTGTGAGCTTCTGACAGATGGACTTATCCAAGTCTTGTCCTTATTGCACAGGCAACTCTAGTCATCTCAAGTATTTCTCTACCTCAAGTGTTGTAACACACACGTACAAGCAGTCTTTATATTCAGAATGTTATGATGTTGACTGCCCCAGAAAGACAAACCTAGATGAAGACATGTCTTGCCAGCCACAAGCATATAATTTTGCAGGGCAGTTCTATTCAAAACCTGCTAGAACTTGGTCTTTCCATAGTGTGGCTAAAAAGGACGGGTGGGGTTTTTTTTTCACTGCATTTCACTGGAAAATGTCATTGCTGTGTCCCCACACCCACAATGTACTGCAAATACTTATTAAAGACACTCACAGTAGGAAAAATCTTACTGGAGCTGCTCTGAATCTAGAGGGCTTTTGTGACTATAATAAACTATTTAATTCTTTACAGTGGCTCATTAACAAACTTTTTTGGGAAATTCATAACAGGCTGATCTGGACAAGGAAGGCAGGTCACTTGTGACTGATTGTTGTCATTGTCTCTTAGATACTGTGTCTTGGAAGGTATTGTCTTGCCTTACAGAGATTTGAGAGAGGCTTTGTGAGTGGGCTTTACTGTGCAAAGTGTGGTAAAGAAAGCAAAATCCCTTAGGGAGTTCTTAGGGAAGAATGGTCAGGGTGTTGAGGTGTACAAAGGTAGGTGGGTTCTTTGCACATTTCAGGGTAATGTTTGCTACCTCCTTGAGTCACAAAAAACTTGCATACTTAGTCAGACTGAAGTCCTGTTCAGCTTGGTATCCTGTAAGCACTAGTACAGCAGTGGCCCATAATGGTTGCGTGTGAAAGAATGCAGGCATTTCCTCAATGCAATGTCCTGTTCTCCAGTAGCTTGCAGCTCTGACTTCCACAGCTGCTGCTGGGGTCTTAGTGTTCAATAGAATTTGGTAAGCTTTTTTAAAAGTATTTTAAGCTTTTTCAAACCCACTTTAACTTTTGGTACATATAGTATTGCATAGTAGTTACAGAATTTCTCCATTTTGACTAAGTTGCGTGCAGTATCTCCTTGAGTTTGTTTTAAATCAGCATTTTCACTGGAAGCTCTCTAGTTCTATATGATTAGGCACAGCATGCAATCATTTCCTATTTCTATTCTTGATCCCACTTGTAATTCTACAGACCTTAGTTAGAACCTCTGTTTGAACCTATGTTTGTCATTACAGGTCCCATTAGAAGAACTATGGTCTTCCTTCAAAGCCGTTTTTTTCTTGAATCATACTTGTGGCTTTCTTTGTATTCCTTCAGAGATGGAGGATACAAAACTGCATGTAGTACAGGAGAATCAGTATTGCATCATGGGCTTACATTAATGTCAATCTGTCCTATCGCTGCAGTTCCAAGGTCTCCCTTCCTAACTGGCAGTAGCTAGTGCAGAGCCATCAAAGGTTATCTTAAGACAGAACTGTCTTGTTTCTGTGTACTTTACCTTGCAGCACTGAATTTCGTCTGGCACTCCATAACAGTTTGTCAGTGTGAGGCCTTTCAGTAATCCTTTGCAGTCAGCTTTTGACTTTTCACTATTCTGAACCAATTAGTATCATCAGAAAACTCTTCCTCAGCTATTCTGTCCCAGAATCACCTCTGAATACAGTGAACAACACAAATCAGAGATTGCTGAGCTGTATGGAGCTGAAGAAGTTTGTCTGCTGTTCTGCATGAACCTATGACTTTCTACCACATTCTGTTGCTGAAGTGATAGTGCAACTATGTAGTCTGATATTTGCTGAATGTATTTCTTTGAAAATGTCTTGAAGGCCTTAGTCTGTGGGGAGTGTGAATTGCTTTTCTTTTTGGTGCAATGATGTATTTTGATTTATCCAGTCCTTAAGGACTGTGTTTAGTAGAAATCCATAGAGGCTATAGAGACCTTACCTGAATTTCTAGCTGGTTTTGGAGCATGCACTAGCTGTGCACTCAGAAAAGCTAGCTGGGTCCTAAATGCACTAGTAACAGATCAGTGGCACAGTACCCATTTAGACCAGGTGTCACAACTAGGTCTTACCACCCTCCAGCTAGTCAACACGAGCATATGGTAGCCTCCAGAATTTGCCTCTAGCAGTTACCCAGGAAAGATGTGAAAATGAAAATCTTCAGCCTGAAGGATGTGTGCTACAATCAAGAGCCTTGGCTGTTCCTCTGTTACAGCGTTGTAACTTTAGCATGCATTCAAGTGCTGCAGCACATTGCTGCTAATGTGGTATCTTAGTTATTTTAACCTTCATTAGCTTGAAAGAAATAGTGTCCAAGTGTTACCTATGCAAGGTAATCCAAATAAGTGAATGGAATGGGAAAAGAACCCCATTAACCAAAAGCCAGGCCCACCAGCTACTTGTAGAGTAACTGGGAATGAGGAGTTGTCTTCAGTTTGACTCACTGCCTAAAGCAAATTTCCTGAAAGCTGTGCCTTCTGCTCCTGTATAACTGTCAGTCTTTCTCTTTGACAATAGCGAGTGTCAGCAACTTCATGGAAGATGGTTATTTTAATGTATACCCTTGGTTTAGATCAAGTGCCAGGGTTTTGTGGGAGGACTTGAGTGATGATGTACACTGCAGGAGGAGTTCTTTGTATCAGAGCTGGTATCTGTGGGGTCCTGCTGAAAGCTTGAGTTTACCAGCTGGCCTGTTCCTGCCTTTACATCCTTCTTCTTAGCACTGGCTTACAGGATTTCAAGTCTGTCCTGTAGTCTGTACTTGTTTTGTGACCTGGAATGCAAGGCATCATTTGCACCATAGGTGTATGTATGTGCATTTAACATTTTATTGGGCTGATTCTTATTATTTCTTTTGGGTACCTAACATGTGAGGAAGGAAAGGGATATCCCTATTGCACTGTAGGGCACTGAAGCCCAGGTTATTCTAAACTCTAAGTTGCACAGAAAGCCAGCTCTGTCTTCCTCATCAAGCACACTGCTGTGTAAATAGTCCTTTCTACTCTTCTTTACAAGAATGTTTACAAGAGTTTAATTTCTTTGTTTGTACCTCACAGTGACTTGTGGTTTTCTGCTCTCTTTCCCTGCAGAGACGGATTTCTTTCAATTCCTCCTTGCATGATCTGTCAGAAACTGTGGAAGCTTTGAGAGAGAGCCTTGGGAAGCTTGTTAAAGAGGTAAGGAGCCTCTGTGTCACATCACTGTGATTGTTTTCTTAGCCTGTAGTTGCATACAAGAAGCGCAAGCGTCCTTGATGCAACTCCCAAGTCAAATTCCTGGCTTGTTTTGAAACTTCCCCACATCCCATTGCAGTTGTTTCAGTGTCAGTAGAGGCAGCATGCACTTTGAAACCCCTTGGCACTCCCAAGTTACAGATACCATAGGAGTTTACAAATTGTGAGACTAAAGATTTGGTGCTTATGGGAGAGGCAGGAATTAAAAGGTTTTCTGTGGGATTAGGCAGTAACACAAGTGTTGGACTTGGAATACATCTGCTCCTTTGCAAACTGCTTGTGGAGGTTTACCTCCTTTCTAGTTTTTTGACTAGTGCAGTGAGGGTATGGTATGTGGAAGAGATTCTGTGGTTGTTCCTATCTAAATTAGTAGCTATGGGCTACTCTTTGCAGTTTGACTGGCTTTTGGGGGCAGAGATTGTTTTCCAGTCACTTGATGCAGTGGCATCACACCACTGCCTCTGCATATCACTGTTTATAGAGACTAAAAGTATGGGGTTTTGCAGGCGAAACATGGATTTGGAAAGAAAAGTTCAACGTGCTTAGTATGAATCAGAAAGCCAAAACTGAGTGTGTCGAGGGGGGGAGCAGAGGGGTGGGAGTGAGGGGGACAACATGGTACAGGGTGATGGACTCTTGACTTTGAAGTGCTGCTACTAGGCAGAGACATTCTCTGAAATAGAAATTGCAACCATCTAAACTAAACAATGCAGCCGCCTCCTCCTCCCTTTGGCTAGTGTTCTGTCTTTGCATCAGAGCAAGAAAGCTCAGAGCTGTGAACGGTAGTAACCTCTGAGAGCACACATAGGAGTGGGTCACTTCAGGTTAGTGTGCTCCACTCCTGTGGAGGGCTGGCTGCCGGGAGCCAGCACCATGCCAGCCAACTATTTCTGGTACGCATACCCTCCCTAAGTCCCACGACCTGCCACCGAGTCCCATTTACAGTGAAATTAAGATGATTCCAGGATCAGCTTTAGTTAAGACCATGGCAGAGCTCTTGCTGCTAGCAGGGAGTCTGCCCTTCAGAATTTGATTACAGCTGTTTCCCGTTATGTTACTTAAGTTTGCCTTTTTTCTTGTCTGGGGTAAAAATAATTGAAACCATGTGATATTCAGTTTGCTGATGTGGCTGAAAAACGTCCTAGGGTAATGTGCCTTTTGCTTGGCAGCTGTTTTGGGTAGGACTACCTTTTATTCTGCCCTATTGCTGTGCAAACAAAGGCAGCTTTTTCCTCTGCGTACAGCATGAGCTGCTCCAGATGGCTTGACCGAAAGTTACTTCTTATTGTCTGGCAGGCTGATTTCTGTGTGAAAAGGAGGGGCTTGCTTCCATGTTTTGAAGGGCAGCAGCTTGAGGGGGTGGAGAGAACTATCATTTATACCATGTCTAGGAGTCTTTCTAGCAAAGAGTTTTAATTACAGATGGTCTGAACAATTGATTTGTCTCTTGAGTATGGTGGTTGATTGGATCTGTAGCCCTGGGCTCTTTAAAAATCAACCTAGGAGGACACTTTAAAGAGCAAGGGACAACTACCAGGAAAAGCTTTAAAGCCAGATTTGATGTTTGAGAGAAAAGTAGCTCAGTAAGGATACTTGCTTCTAGTGGCGTGAACAGAGCCAGCTCTGTGTGTCAGTTGTCAAGTTGCTGGGGCTGAATCTGAAACAAAGCTGCTTTCTCAAACTACTTTAAAATTATATGTAAAAAATGTATTTGCTAATGCAATCCCGCTGCAAGGTGGTTAGCACCTGATGCGTTCATGGGAATTAGCTGCACTCCTGCCTGTTTACCTTTGCTTATATTAGGGGTCTTATGGCACTGCAACTAAAGCAGCTGACTTTTTGTTGAAGAATCATCTGTTTCCCCTAATGTACCAAAAAATTGCCCAGGGGGTCATCTTTGAATTGTACACTCAAACTGTCACACCTGATATGCAGCCTTGGCCTTTTGGGTGAGAAATCATCACATCTAAAAATCCAGATAAGCATATCTAACCAACAAAAGATTGTGTGACAATTTTTCCATTTTTGTCCTGTCAGTCACCCTGAACATGTGGGTCTAGGTTGAGTGGCACCAAAATGCAGACAAAGGCAGCAGTTTGGAAATGAATGGACACTCAAAGCAATCCCTCTGGACATACATACAGAATCCCCAGACTTTAGCCTCTCTCACAGCTGTCTTCAGTCATATCAGTGTGTCATGTGTTTTCAGGCAGATAAAAAAAGAAGCTCCTTGTATATGTTACACATGGTAGCTGTTGTTTAGCATCAAGAGTTTTTGTCCAGATGTTGGCACGTGTAGAAGATGCATAGTGCTACAGATGAACACAGAGTCAGGTTTGCCTCCTAGTATAAGACCAGAGATTCTGGGTGTGCTTTCCTTAGGTGAGTTTGGGCTGATTTGTTCCAGCACATAATCGCTCTCCGTATTGTTGCTGGTTGGCTTTGCCAGCCGACCTTGACGTTGATTATCTGCATTTTATTTAAACAAAGGTGACAGAATCAATGCTTAGTGAGCAAAACTGGCAGATGGTCTTTGAATGACTCTGTCAGTATCTCTGAAGACAGGACAGTTGGGCCACAGTATCTGAAGTTGTTTCTGACATGCAGCTGATGAGTAGTTACAAATAGGTGTCTTGGCAGCTCTGCTTACTCTTATTACTTCATGTTGCTGTCCTGGGCAGCACAGCAAGAGCATACAAGTTAATGTGATTTAGTATTTCAGTAGCAGTCAAATCAGATCAAATGCTAGCAAAGATTTTAAAAAAGGGTAGGCAAAACCAGCTGGAAGATGTTACCTCAACACTATATAAAACTGTGAATTGCCCTCCTGTTCAATATAGAACAAATCTAGACCCTTCCTCTCCAAAAGTGGGTGGCAGTACTGGAAAAAGTTTATAGAAGGGCAATGAGGACACTTAGGAGTGTGATGATTTTCACACCAAGAACAAGAAGGCTGTGACTTCTCATTTTGGAAGAGAGAAGAGTTGAGAATGGCAGAGATCTGTAGAGTGGAGTTCCCTAGGGGAAAAAAAAAAGGTAGGCATTGTATGTTCACTGTCTTTTCCACTGCAAGAAACTTGGCACCAAATGGAACTAAGCATACCTAAGTTAGGAAGAGGGGAGAGAAAGTTCTTTCCAGCGGTGTGTTTGATGTTAAGTAATTGTGGATGTTCAAAACTCTGGGAATATACTATGGAATTGATTAATTGAGGGTTAGGAAATACAAGTTCTCTGAGTGGAAAATTAATGGAAACTGGAAGATTACTTGGGGGTAGTACCCTGCCTTCTTGTCGCTGCCTTATTTTTTCCTAACAATCCACTTAATGTCACTATCACAAAGGTTACTGAGATAAACAGGCTTCTTGTCTGTATGGATGCACCTTTACTGATCTTACATCTTCAGATAGGGAGTCTGAAAGCAGTGCTTGAGTGTAATGTGAAATTCGCGCTTGTGGAGTTGTTGCTTTTTTGGTTGTGGTGAGCTTGGCCGTGCCCCAGAGTACAGCTGCATTAATGCAGTGTCTCAGGCTGAGAATTTGGTGCTTTTTTTCATGACTTTGCAGGAAGATGCTTATGTCAGACAAGTGATTCTGGAGGTTCCAGTTGTGTTGGCAACTTGACTGATACCAGGTCAATTGGGCAGGAGAAGGCTTCTTGCTCTGGCTGACTGCATGTGCATTTCATCCTGTGATTATGTTAGCTGGATTCATTTTAGAGGGTTTTCTGGGAATGCTGTTGGCAACAAGTCATGAAGGTGCTGGAACAGGGAGAAGGAATAATGATCTAGGAGATCAAACTGGCTGCCTGGTATAAATCTGTGGAGGCTTGCTTGCCCTGGTGAAATTGTGCCAAGTGACACTACTGGGGCCTACAGCTCATCCAGCCTGTGTCTCATGAGCTGAACTCACCGTGTTGTTCCTTACTCCCTTCTCTTACTGCATGCACCTCACCCAGTGGTCCTGTGTTCCACTGGAGTGTGAGCTGTTGTGCAGCTGGGAGAAGTGGCTTGCACTTGAAAGGACAAGAACCAGCCACAGCACTGGTTGAGAAGACTTATGAGTAAAGAGCTTGTCAAGGGCATATTTTGTGTGTGTGTGCGCATGGAGGAGACTTCCCTTTATGTTGCTGTTGGAACAGGTCCAGAGGAGGGCTACAAAGATGATCTGAGGGCTGGAGCACTTCTGCTGTGAGGGCAGGCTGAGAGAGTTGGGCGTCTTCAGCCTGGAGAAGAGAAGGCTCTGAGAAGATCTTATAGCGACTTTGCAGTACCCAAAAGGAACTTGCAAGAAAGCTGGAGAGGGACTATTCATAAAGGCTTGTGGTGATAGGACAAGGAAGTAACAGGTATAAACTGGAGAAGGGCAGATTTAGACTAGACATTAAGAGGAATTTCTTCCCTCTGTGAATGGTGAGGCACTTGAACAGGTTGCCAAGGGAAGCTGTGGATTACTATCCCTGGAGGTGTTCAAGGCCAGCTTGGATGGGGCCTTGGGCAGCCTGATCTAGTGGGATGTCCCTGTACATGGCAACAGGGTTGGAACTAGATGATCTTTAAGGTGCCTTCCAACCCAAACTATTCTATGATTCTATGCTCCTCCACGGAGGCAGAGGGGAAAATGCCCTTTCTTTGGTCTTTACTGTTGGCCTTGCATTCAAACGGTTTCTTAACTATTGAAAGACAGATGTGTGTTTGAAGGAATGGCAAGATCTCATTTACTAATCCTGTTCCTATGCCTGCTTTTGCTCTCTTCTTGCACCTCCCCCTCCAGTTGCTGAGCATGAAGAGCTGGAGTGACATGAGGCAAGAGGTGATGTTCCTGAACAACGTGAATGCCTCAAACTCCTCTACAGAGATCTACCAGGCTGTCTCACGTATTGTGTGTGGTCATCCTGAAGGTGGAGGGCTCAAAATTAAATCCCTCAACTGGTATGAGGATAACAATTACAAAGCACTGTTTGGAGGCAATAGCACTGAAGATGATGTAGCTAACTTCTATGATAACTCCACAAGTAAGCATAACCATGGCATGGTCTGAGGTCTTAATGGTTGTCGTCACCAATGTTTCCTAAACTTCCACAGGTGAAAGCAGATGGTCCTGATGGACGGTATACTTTCTACTTTTCAGAAAGGCATGTGTGTGCTGCCTCTGCCGTGTGCCCTTAAGGCTAGCAAGGCTATTGACATGCAAGGGGGTCCCAGGGCCCCTTGATAGAGTCTACAGACTGCTGGCAGTGGGCCCCCCTTTAGGGGTGGTGGGAGCAGAGTTCTGCAGCCTTTGGAAATCTGGCTTTTACTGGACAAGCTTTGCTCTGGCCATGTGGTGGGATTGTAGGAGCAAAGCAGAATTAGTTGTGTGGCTCTTAATGCCAGAGGCTACCTGAATGCTCCATATTTACTGGGCAGACTATGGAGGCTTGGACTGAAAGGGTTTTTTTGTGGGGCTTTCCAGTAGAGAAAGGTTTTTGTTGTTTGAGAATTGTAGTGCTCTCAACTCTTAACTGTTGTCAAGGCCCGCAAAGGTGGAGCATATGCTTTCTGCAGTTGTTACTGTGCTCTTCAGCCACTCACCCATGTCTTCTTCTCCTCAGCACCCTACTGCAATGAGCTGATGAAGAGCCTGGAAACCAGCCCACTTTCCAGGATTATCTGGAGGGCTTTGAAACCCTTGCTGATAGGGAAGGTCTTGTACACACCAGACACACCAGCCATAAGGAAGGTCATGACTGAGGTAACTCTAGCCCTGTCTTCTAATGTGTAGAATGAGGTATGTCCACCAACTATGCACCTTAGCTGCTCTGTGTTAAATTGTGTCCAAACGCAAGCCTAGAAAGGACTGCCTGCAAAGCAGCTTCCTTAGTCTCTCACTTCCTATGCATTTGCTGGTGAAGACTCAGGGAGAAAAGACCTGACTGGACTCCTCTAGGCTCGTGTGGAAGCTTTCCTGGTGTTGCTTTTTGATTATCCACAGGCTTTGCACTTATGATATGGACTATGGAAGTAGGGAAGACCTTGATAAGCCTTTAAGTGTCCTTCCTCTCTTCCACTGCAGGCTGGCTAGAGGACCTTTAGTCATTTCTGATTGTGGCTTACCTTAAGTGCTCTGTAATTCCCCAAGCTCACTCAGCAAGACTTTTATAGCATTTAGGGGAGAGCTGCCTCTGTGTGCCCTTCATCTCTAAGGCAGAGTCATCCTCCACTAGACCCTGAAGGGCAGTGGCCACAGGAAGCTACAGGCATCCGCACTCCCTGTTGATGTTTTCATTCCAAACACTTAATTTTCTCTATTATGGTCCTTACAGAAGTTGTTTGAATATAAGCAGCATTCAGTACTTTGCTTGATAGGCCAGTGCACCCTCTCAGCCCATTGTGGTTTTCTGCCAGTTTTTGAAAGTAACCTTCCTCTCCTCTTTCCCAACAGGTGAACAGAACATTCCAGGAACTGGGTGTGTTTCGTGACCTTGGGGGGATGTGGGAGGAGATGAGCCCAAAGATTTGGACATTTATGGAAAGTAGTCAGGAAATGGATCTCATTCGGGTCAGTATACTGTTCTTGCCAGAACCACCACTGTCATCTTCTGCAATAAGTGCTGGAATATTTGTTTTAGATGGTGCTTCAGTGTTGAGCTGCTCAGATAAATAGTATGGGTGGGACCTCTTGAAACACATAGTAATTCTACCGGTCTTACATTGTTTGGCACTCCTTCCTTCATGTAACAGCCTGCTCCAATAAGGAGTAGTGGGCAAGTGGGCCATTTCTTCCACAGTGTTGCCCTAATGTGATATGAAAATCTGGCTTGAGGTATTTTTGTGAACTGGGGGCCTGTGAGGTTATGTTCTGTTGCCTGTGCTGTGTGCACTTTTTCAGAACAGTACTATCTCAGGATAGTAGCAAAACAAACAGTCATCTACCTAGTTCAGATCCTGGAACATGCCAGGTGGCCTTGGGCCTCATTTGATAGAGTAGGAATGGAATGATTACTGTGCTAGAGCTGAACCTAGATGCCTAGCAGTAACTTGGCACAAATCTTGTAAAAGCATGATATACTTAATTTTGTAATACTTGGGTGCTCATGGGAGAAGAGTAACCATTACCCTATGACTGATGACTTTATAATGTGCTATGCATTCTAGACCATGAAGGAGGAGTTGGAGTCTTGCTTGGATTTGACAGCTTTCTGCTAGCCTGTTGCCTCATTGGAGCATTTTGTTAGATTTTAGATGTTAGATCTGCATTACTGGGGAATTATCTGCTTAAAGTGGCTTAGTTCGCTGTTGATCCTCTCAGGTGCCACCCTGAGGGGTATATCTTTGCACCCTGTGCTGATGTCTTTGGAAGCACAGTGATGTAAAACTGGGGTTATGCAACAGAGAAACAATTGTAGAGTAGCTTTTCCTGCTGTTTCTGCAAGGCAGAATGTGTCACAGCACACCTATTGTATAGAAAACTACTCCTGTCTTTTCAGCCTTGAAGTTCATTCCTTGTTTGCTCCATTGTAATGTTGTACTGAATAGTCTCTGACCTATCTTGACATACTTGGCTGTTGACATGACATCCTAGAATGGTCAGAGACATTTTCATCGATTTTGTGCCTCTGTTTGCTTTATGAAGTTAATTCCGTAGATATTGGCATCAGGGAGGTGAGAATTGGGGCCACCAACTGTAAATTGAACTGTTTACTGCAGAGAGCTAAGACAAAGTCAGGGTTTGGATATTAGTTTGCAGTTGTGTCTTTTGAAAAGTACAGGTTGTTGCTTTTTTTGTTTGTTTGTTTTTTAATTATCCTCAGCCTTTTCTGGTTTTGTATTTTATGCTTCTTGCTAACCCTACTGGCTCTGGTATTTAATTCTTGATCTTACCAGCAGTCTGGTGTCCTGGTAGAGAAGAGCTCTATTGTCAGAGTAACAGGGGTTCACTTGTTATCACCTATTTCATCTCAGACAAGCAGGAGTACTTACTTGTTCGTGTCTGGGCAGCTTGTAGGCAGCATCCCATTCAGTTTAGAGGTGCAACATGGATGGATCACTTGTATCTGAATAGGCCAAAAGAGAGTTACCCTTCAGTGGCTGCTTTTAAGGGAAGCCCCTGAGGCTGCCATGCTGCTAGGTGACCAGTTGCCACCTCCCAGCTTTCTGGGTTGTGGAGTCTGACATACTGCTTCCTGCTGAAGGAGAATACTTTGCTTGCCCATCTGTGACACTTCCAGATTGATACTAATGCAGTTGCAAACTCCATGAGTGCCCCTGAAGTTAAGGAGCTTTAATATTGCTGCTGAACGTGATGAAGCTGAGCCCCTTCTCTGCAGGCATAGTGCCTTTCCTCCTGGGGATCATGGTGCAAGCCAGCCTTGGGAGACCAAATGTGAAGTTGATCCCTGTTTGCTTGGATTTCCCTTTCACGTGTTCTCCTTTACCAGCTTAGCCTGTTCTGTTTTCTGTTTGCAATGCTGTTCATATAACTGTGTGAACCATTAATTTCTGGTTTGCTGGTAGTGGCAGAGAGGAGGCTCCTCATCTCTTCATTCTTTGTTTTGGCAGAAAATCCGTTCCTGTTTTTATGGGTTAGGAGTTGTACAGTTTTTTCTCTTGTGCAGGCTTTTTTCCTCCCCCTTCAGTTTAGCTGTGTCCTTTGCAATTAATGGTCCTCTCTTGCCTGCCTTTGTGTTGTCTGCCCACAGGACTGTTGTCTGCTTTGGTGTCAGGTGCTTCTACCTGAACTGCACTTGTGTGGGGCATTACGCTTACACATGGTGTGGCAGTAGCACATCAGAAAGCTGGTAAACCAGGTGAAAAAAAACACTGTTCCAGATAGAACAGAGAGGCAGGACATCATGGCTGTATGGGGCTCTTCTGGCCAGCCCTGATGGTACAATAGCAAAATATGCAAGATAAACCAGCTGGCCTCTGGTGCTGGTATTTTGGCTCAGCACTGACGGTTCAACCTCCAGCCATGCCACACCCCCTCATTACTCCAGCCAGGAGCTGAGATTTGTCTGGGAGAGGTGAGGAGAGCTTGGCAGTCACCAGAAGTCAAATGCACTTCTGAACACACATCTCCCTCTTAACCTGTTTTGCTGGTGTGAAACCTGGGTTGCATGTGCCAGGTGCAGAGCTGTACGTGGCTCTCTGCTGCCCTCTGCTTGTGAGAGGAGTGACAGAGTGTGGAGGCAGGCAGCCAGCCTGCAAAGCACACCCGACGGTGTCACTATACCGAGGGAGACACATTGTATGCAAAATAAGGGGAAAGACTCCACTGTACTGACATTCTCAGCATGGCAGAGAGCCTCTCGCTGCACCTTTAATAAAGCTATTTTACCTGGTAGTACTTGTTTTCATTATGAGAGAGGAGATCTGATGTTAATTCTCAACAACTCTTTCTCCTTTGAAAACAAAATACCTGCAGACGCTGCTGAAAGGCAAAGCTCTCTGGGACCTGCACTTGCCAGCTTCCAACTGGACAGTGGAGGACATTGCCCGTTTCCTGTCAAACCACCCAGAGGACTTTGAGCCAGCAAATGGAACAGTGTATACCTGGGTGGATGCCTTCAATGAGACAGACCTAGCTATCAAGACCATATCCCGCTTCATGGAGGTGAGACCCTGCTAGTGTGGGCAAGGAGCTGTGCAAGACCAGCATCTTGCTCTCCATTTGTGCACTGAGACTTTCCTGGGAAGGGAAGATGGTATTGCTTAGTCCATTTCCTGTAAACAACCAGACTTCAGTGAGATTGAGTGCACAGCGTGTTACAGAGAATATAATGTATTCTGATGCCTAAATATAGATACGGGAACCTAACTGTAGGACTTGTTCTTGAAGCTCTCACTTTGGCCATTGCATATGGGGTTTCCCACCCTGCTGTTTCTCGGTGGCTGAGAGCTGCCACTTACTTGAGCAGTGTAATAACTCATCTTTCTATCTGGGGTTTTACTTGGGGACTGTGATGAAGCTAGCAGTTGCTTTAATCTGAGGAGAACAGCGAATAATGAAATCTGTTCTACTTGTTACTTGATCATCTTAGCAGATAAATGCAAAGAGAAACAGGCCTTACCTTGTCAGGAGACTGATCTCAAAGCTTTCAACTCTCTCCACTGGCTTTTAGAGGCTTTTTAATTGGACCTAGTTTATTACTAACAGAGAAAATAAATACCTGTGGAAATTAATGCTTTGATGGATTCCTGTAGCTACTACTGTAATGCTACCTTGCCTTTTGTCCAGAAAATACCTTTGCTGATGTATTTCTCAGTGATAGATGTTTGACTGGCAGGTGATCAGGAAAATAATGACTTCTTTAGCAATTTGCTGGGCTACCATGAGCCATTGCAAAGTGGTCCAGAGCTGCAGCCTTTTCTTGGGCATGGCAATATCCTTGCAGACTTTTTTAGTCCTCCCCAAATGTAAATTAGGTACATTGTGGTTTGTTCTGATTTGGTAACTTATCCCATAAACACTTCCAAATCTATCCTTGTCTAGTGTGTTAACTTGGACAAGCTGGAGCCTGTGGCCACAGAAGTCCGGCTTATAAACAAGTCCTTGGAGCTCCTAGATGAAAGGAGGTTCTGGGCTGGCATTGTCTTCACTGAAATAGCTCCTGACAGTGTAGAGCTCCCTCAACATGTGAAATACAAAATACGCATGGACATTGATAATGTGGAAAGGACCAACAAGATCAAGGATGCGTGAGTCCTGACATCCTGCCCGATAAACAATTTCTTATGGAGGATGTGGTCATGAGGTTTTCTAATGGAAAGGTCTTCTTCTTTTGGTGCAGATACTGGGATCCTGGTCCCCGTGCTGACCCATTTGAGGACATGCGCTATGTTTGGGGAGGCTTTGCCTACCTGCAGGACGTGGTGGAACAGGCCATCATCAGAGTGCAGACAGGCACGGAGAAGAAAACAGGAGTTTACGTGCAGCAGATGCCCTACCCGTGCTATGTAGATGACATGTATGTATGCAGGCTGCTTCAAAGCCTTCTGGGGAGATTACGGCTTGGAAGCCATGGCCTTTTGTCACTCCAAAGTCATGGTTTATGTCTCTGCTATCAGTAGAGCAGCAATTTCCTTAGTGGTCCCAATCTGTGGAATTAGGGCACTTGCATGTAGGATTTAAAATGTGATGACTTGCAGGGTCCTTTGCAAGAGAGTTGCAGTCTGTACAGGACTGGGACATGCAGGTTACCTTCCTGAGATGTGACCATACCCCCAAGCCCAGTACAGGTGAAAATAGCACTGGGGGAAAAATCTGAGACTTGGGCAATGGAGAGTGGAAAGAGGACAACTGAGAGTAGTCCATAGGAAATTAAGGTCTTTGCACCTGCTCTTCCACCGAGCAACAGTTGCACCAGCTCCCACTTTGGACCAGTGATATGTGCTCCAAATGCAAGGCTGACCTCATGGCGAGATGCTGGTTCTGTGCTATACTCTACGCATCAAGCTACTTTGTGCCGTGGAGGCATGAACTGTCACTGTGACCATGCTCTGCTAAGCCTTCAAATGATACCTGAAGTTCCGGTAATGTTTCTCACTCTTCTCCTGGCTTCTTTCTTTCATTTTCTCAGATTTCTGCGTGTTATGAGCCGCTCTATGCCTCTCTTCATGACTCTAGCCTGGATCTATTCAGTGGCTGTGATAATTAAGGGCATTGTGTATGAGAAGGAAGCCCGGCTAAAGGAGACTATGAGGATTATGGGACTTGACAATGGCATCCTTTGGCTAAGCTGGTTCATTAGCAGCCTCATCCCTCTCCTCATGAGTGCAGGCCTGCTGGTGTTAATCCTTAAGGTGAGTTGGCTCATTTGGTGTGTGGCAGCAAAATCTAGAGCCTTGAGAGCCTGCTAAACAGTGATCTGTGTTCGCGCACTGAGGAGGAGTTAGTGAGTGTAAATTGACCAGCAACATTTTGGGAACAGTGTTTTAGAACTAAACAGGGCTGAGTGGCTGAAAACAGCAGGAAGGACTGTAGTAGATGCAGTGCTCTTGAAAATATGTCTCTGGTATTGCACCGCTTCTTGGAATATTGTTGTGCAAATTGCATCAAGCGCATCAAGTAGAGCCTCCCCTGAGGAGCAGCTTTGCAGATCTACTTGCACTAGAGCCACTTTGGGAGAGCACATTCAAAGCCTGATGCAACTGTTGTTCTCCTACCAGATGGGGAATCTGCTACCCTACAGCGACCCTAGTGTGGTGTTTGTTTTCCTGTCAATCTTTGGTGTGGTGACCATCCTCCAGTGCTTCCTCATCAGCACAGTGTTCTCCAGAGCCAACCTGGCAGCTGCCTGTGGGGGCATTGTTTATTTCACACTGTACCTACCTTATGTACTGTGTGTTGCCTGGCAGGACTACATCAGCTTCTCGCTCAAGATATTTGCGGTAAGCCTTGAGGAAGCTGTCCTGGGTATTGGGTCTGCACTAGTATGGCACTCAGCAGCTCTCTGGCTGGGCACTGATAGCAAGGCGGGGAGGGTGGCAATGGGAGCATAATTTACCATTGTAATACTGTCAGAGCTATGTGTGGTGAAGAGGCTGACTGAGTTGCTGGGAGGGTTTCATTGGCTTTAGTAAAAGAACTTCAGCCAGACTAAGCTTCCTTGATCTCTGCATGATGTGATGCTGTACCACTGGATACACGGGCTGAAGGAACCAGATGCTTTTCCTCTGAACGGCACTTATTATTTCTCTGGAGAGGATGGGTCTTAGTGATCTCTTCCTTCACCTAACACTCCAAAGAGCAGGGGAAACAAAACAGGGAAGCAAACAGTTCTGGGAGGGGCATAGCAGAGGTTTCAAGCCTTTTTTTTGCTTGCTGGAACCTAGACTAAGTCTGCCACTCCCTTTCTGCAAATAATGTTGTGCATCTTGGGCCTTTGACTTTTCCTATAAGGCTTCTGGAGAATTTCCCTTAGCTTTGTGGTAGAGCTGAGCTGCCCAGTCATAGCGTGGTTATGAAAAATGAATGCATGTTTGTGCCTCCCATTTGCAGAGCTTGCTGTCTCCAGTAGCCTTTGGCTTTGGTTGCGAGTACTTTGCACTGTTTGAGGAGCAGGGAGTTGGTGTTCAGTGGGACAACTTCTTTGAGAGCCCCTTAGAAGAAGATGGCTTTAGCATCACCACATCTGCTGTCATGATGCTGTTCGACACATTCCTATATGGGGTGATGACCTGGTACATTGAATCTGTCTTCCCAGGTGAGGTCTGCTTCTGAGGGTGTGTCATATCTTAACACTTTAAAATAGATACTTTCACCCTACTTATTTCCCAAGGTGCATGTTGAGCCTGTTTTCAAGCAAAGCTGCAGAAGGGCCATAGAGGAGAACCCCAGACCAGCATCAGAGTAATGTTGTTGCTAGTTAATAGCATGCTGTCCAGCACAGAGGCTGTGCACACTTGTGGCAGTGGCTGAGCTAGTCCCAGAAGCTTTGCTACACTTCAGCTGTTCCTTTCTCTGAGCTGCTAAGTCCACAGGCCCAGCTGCTGCGGAGGAATTGAGAATACCAGCACCACATGTGACTGCTTAGTACCTTCCAGCACAGGGGTTTTAACCCTGAAGTGAGGCCTGAGGAGATGTGTCTCTTGCCCACAGAGTCACAGGGGCTTAATTGAAAAAGATCTGTTTGTAGTCTTGTCTAATGTAGAGATGTACTGGGTGGAGGTGGGGTGTGTGTGTGGAAGGAGTGGGTGGGGCAAGTACTTCCCTTCTTGTCCTGAAAGCTAATACAGTAAAAGGGACAGATGCAATGAGGCTCATGTTATGCTTTACTTCTTAGGTCAGTACGGGATTCCCAGGCCCTGGTACTTTCCTTTCACAAAGTCCTACTGGTTTGGTGAGGAACCACAGGACAGACGGCACCTTCATTCTGACCAGAAGGGTCCTTCAGAAGGTAAGTACTGGACACAGCCTTTCTGCAATGAGGTATTGCGGATTTGTGGATCCACTAAGGTTGGAAAGATCCCTGGGATTATAAAGTCCAACCGTCAGCCCAGCACTACTGTGCCTACTAAACTATGTAATGAATTGCCACATTTATACATTTTTTAAAAATTTCCAGAGGTGGGGAGTCCACCTCTTCCCTGGGCAGCCTGTTACAATGCTTCATCACTCTTGCAGTAAAGAAATCTTTCGTAATTTCCAATCTAAATCTTCCCTGCTGCACCTTGAGGCTATTTCCCCTTGTTCTCTTGCCTGTCACTTGCGAGAAGAGACCAACACCCACCTCACCACAAACTCCTTTCAGGTAGTCATAGAGAGCAATAAGGTCTTCCCTCAATGTCCTCCATACTAAACAATCCCCACTCCCTCAGCCACTGTACATAGCACTTGTGCTCCAGACCCTTCAGCAGTTTCATTGCCCTTTCCTGGATGTGCTCTGGCAACTCGATATGCTTGTACTGATGACCCCAAAACCAAACACTATTCTGGGGTAAGGTCTCATTGGTGTAACACTATGTCTGATATAAGACAGGGTACTGTTGCCTGCATTTGCCACCTGAGCACACTGCTGGCTCATAGTCATCTGGCTGTCAACCAGTAACTCCAGGTCCTTTTCCACCACGCACTTTTCCAGCCACTCTTCCCCAAGCCTCTAGCATTGCATGGGGTTATTGTGACCAAAGTGCACTGACACTTGGTCTTGTTAAACCTCTAACAATTGACCTCAGCTCATTGATCCACCATGTCCAAATCCCTCTGTGAAGTCTTCCTACTGCTGAGCAGATTTATAAATTTGATGTCATCTGCAACTTGCTGAGGGAGCATTCAGTACCCTCATCCAGATTATTGATAAAAGTGGTCTGCTTTTTAGAAGGGAGAGTTCAAGGACAGCAAGACTGACATGACTGAGGGGAAATGGGTTATTCCTATATTATCACAGTCTGGGTACACTGATCAAGTGGGTGTATCCAGATAAAGTCTAAGTACTTAACCCACTTGCACTCAAGTAGGCTACCCCAGCCTCCTGGAGTTGAGAATTCCTTCTGTGTTTGCCAACCCTTGTGACACTGGACATTCCCAAGATGAACCCAACAGAGAGAAAAGAGTTAAAGGACAACTTCTGTTTAAGGTTCCTGTCCCTGAGGAATAAATATGGTCTGTTCTTCATTTAGGTCATTTCTCCTTGGATGTCCACAGGCTTGAGGAATATGATGTTTAGTAGAACTCCTGTACAGTTCCTGTTAAAACCTGTCACATCTCTGTTTTACTCTGTTTTCTTCTAGTTTGTAAGGAGGAAGAGCCTGTGCATCTGAGCCTTGGTGTTTCAATTCAGAACCTGGTCAAGGTTTATCGTGATGGCAAGAAAGTTGCTGTGGATGGTCTCACGCTGAACTTCTATGAAGGCCAAATCACATCTTTTCTGGGACATAATGGAGCAGGGAAGACCACTACCATGTAAGAACAAAATAATGCTTTAAGACAGTTGAGGAGCAACTTAGAATACTGTGGTCCCTATCAATGTAGTAGAGGTAGCTCTACAACTGCCATGTGCAGAGTAGATGCTCCTCTGATTTCAGTGGAGTGCTGCAGACTTATTCTAGTTGTGCAGTTGCTTCAGAAGGTACCCCAATAACAAGGACTGAAAATGGAGGTAGTTCAAGTTGAGGCTGTGCTGAATAAATATTTTTTATTAATACCATTTGTGATTATGACTTACCAGTGTAAGGAAACAAGCTGGTACTGAAAGGGCAAGAAGCTTTTAGAGGTAAAAATCTCCTTCAGGCAGAGAAATGTAGGTATGCTTTAGTCACTATTAAAACCATTGGAGCTGACTTTTTTTATGTTGGTGATATGTTTTTTCAGCATACTTTGCTGATGTAGGAGTTCCCCAGGGCTTCCACCCACTCTTTATCCATTCTAGCATATGCAGCAACCGTTTCCTAGTAGTTGAACCCGCTTATTTGCTGTCTTTTTCCTTCAGGTCCATCTTGACTGGCTTGTTCCCCCCAACTTCGGGTACAGCCTTCATCTTGGGCAAAGACATCCGCTCTGAGCTTAGCACCATCAGGCAGAATCTGGGTGTCTGTCCACAACACAACGTGCTTTTTGATTTGTGAGTAGCGTCTGTGAGACTCGGGGCTGGTGTTATCCAAGGGGATTTGGGTTGTTTAGGAGACAGTAGCGTGCTTTCAGCTAGGACAGTCCTATCTTTGTGTGTTTACGGTGCGAGACAGCAGAGTGGTGAGGTTGGTACAAGGAGCCTCTTTATTAGCACATTTGTATGTGCTGCTGAATTATCAGCCAGAGCCTACACTTCCAGCTTTTGCCTTTATATAAAGGAGTCTACTGTATTAAATTTACTATGCCAAATGTTTCCCACTGCCTAGTGATCTGGGATGTTTGGGTACTCAGTCAAACACTCTTATTTACCTTGGTGCTGAATAGCAGGCTTAAGTGAGCATGTCCAATCTGTAACTCCTTCCTGAAACCTCAGCCCTAAAAGATGTCTCCTGAGCAAATATGCCTACTGTGCAAGCCATGAATCCTTGTGGTGCTCTCAGCTATGCCCTGACACTGCTCTTGTTCCGTAGGCTGACTGTGGAGGAGCACATCTGGTTCTATGCTCGGCTCAAAGGGCTGCCGGAAAAGAAGGTGAAAGAGGAGATGGATCATATGGCAACAGATGTTGGTTTGCCTCACAAACTGAAGTCTAGGACAAGCAAACTGTCTGGTAGGTTAAGCTCTGTTTATGTTTCTCAGTTGCTTCTTTAGCTGTAGAAAAGCTCTCTTGGGCTTCACTGAGAAGCTACCTCATGGATCTTGGTTGGATTCTCCTATTAAATATAGGTACTACACAATTAAGCACATGATATGTAACTGATTTCCTTAAGTAGCTGATCAGTGTACATTAGTGAAAGTAACTATCTTAGACTATCTTAAGCTATCTAATGGTCATAACAAGTCACTCACTTTTCCCTGAGTATTTTGTACTTGTTTCCATCACAGCATATTCCAGCTACATGTGATAAGTGTTCTTCAAGTACTTACCTTATATGTTTGGAGTTTCTGCATTTAGATGAGAGTGGATCAGACCATCTCAAAGTCCTTTGCTTTTTATGAACTATATATGCATTTCTTGTGCTGACATGTGTTTCTTCATTTGGCATACTGAAATGTCCTTCCTCTTTTGTTCAGGTCTGGCGAGTTTCCTTTTTTAGTCTGTATTGACACAGACAGTGCATTTGAATCTGGGAAAGGAGAGCAGATGGCCACTCTTGGGCATCAGTGTTGAAGTGTAATATGATTCTTGCTGCTGCCTGAGACACTTGTGCAGGAAAGATGTCTCTTGGGGACCATTTCTGCAGCTAAAGATCCTCCAGATCCTCAAATTCAGTTAGGCCTCCAAGCTGGCAACTTGCTGCTGATGGTGTTAAAATAGCATTTGCATAGAGGAGGGTGGAGTTTGCTGCAGTAGGAGGAGAGTTGGCCTTCACTGAGTAAAGTCGTTCCAGATAATTTGCCCCCTGTCCTGAAGGTGGTGGGACCCTGAAGGCCTGCAACAGTAGCAGTGCTTGGTGTTCTCAGTGTCCAGTTCTGCTTTCTCCCAAAGAGGTCATTATCAGCTGTGCTGCAGCTGTTGCCATTCCCTTCATCTCCACATCACCTTGAACACCTCTTCTTGTCCCTGTCAGGTGGCATGCAGAGGAAGCTCTCAGTTGCCTTAGCCTTTGTTGGTGGCTCCAAGGTTGTCATTCTGGATGAACCTACAGCTGGGGTGGATCCTTATTCTCGCAGAGGGATATGGGAATTGCTCCTGAAGTATCGGCAAGGTATGCAGTCTTTTTCTGTACTCCCAGTTGACGGTATTATGGAAAGCAAAAGAAAAGCAATCTGATTATCAACTGTTCTCAATATAGCCATGTATGCCTGCACTGAGGATCGAACAAAAAGCATGCAGGACAAGGATGCTGTGACCTCTCAGTTATCCTTCTGTCTCATCCTGTTCATGTCAGAGTTCATGATTAAACTTCCTCACTGGATTTGAGGGCAGTTGAAGGCAGAAACTCACTCTTCATGTGCAGAAGTGTCCTGTTATGCTCTGTGCAACCAATTTTGCTGACATGAAGTTAACCTGTCTTTGGGCTTGACAAGGGCTTTCAAAGAGTGGGGAGAATATGACAGCAATTGTGAACCTTTTGCATACTGCCAGCCTCATTCAGAGGAGCCTGCGCTTGTGACATCAACTTCTCATCCAACTTCATGGCAAGATCCAAATGAACTGTGGCTTTGACTTGGGGGGATGGGTATGGTTGACTTACCAGGGGGATCTTCCTTTGCTTTCTTCCAGGCCGCACTATCATTCTCTCCACACACCACATGGATGAGGCAGACATTCTGGGGGACAGGATTGCCATCATTTCTCAGGGGAAGCTTTGCTGTGTTGGCTCTTCACTTTTCCTGAAGAACCAGCTGGGTACAGGCTATTATTTGACTCTAGTCAAGAAGGATGTGGATTCTTCACTGAGCTCTTGCCGAAACAGCAGCAGCACAGTCTCCTATCTGAAAAAGGTACAGCTGTGACCCCTTGTGGTCCTATTTGATCTTCTGTTTTGAAATGCTAGGCTTATGGGAAGCAGCAGCTAAGATGTTACATGGCAGAATGTCTCAAAGAGAAATCTATTCTTTAAGTGTTACTTGCTTATATAGGTACTATGGCATCCAGATCACATTTGGTGAAACTGTTGCATGTGATGTACACTTCCATGGTAGTTTCTTTCAGTGCTGGTGGTCCAAAGCTGATTGCAGAGGTACAGACTAGATGAAATATACTCTTCTTGACCACTCAGTTTTACAGCTGTGACCTCTTACTTTATTTCAGTTCCTTGCAGCAGTATTTCACTGTCAACTTCTGACTCCTCTGTGGGGTATCCAGCATGTTACTTAAGGTGTAGCACCTGGTGGGCTCTTGATTAAACAGAAGGAAGTAATGGTTGTCTTCTCTCTTGTGACCAGGATGACAGTGTCTCCCAGAGCAGCTCTGATGCTGGCCTTGGCAGTGACCATGAAAGTGACACAGTGACAATAGGTGAGACTTGGAAAAGAATGTAAGATGCAGTCTCAGTGCTGATGTTGTCCTGACTTTGACTTTGGAGAACAGTTTTCACTTTGTCCCCCAGCATATTTACTGTCTTGAGACAATTATTAAATTCACAGAGATGATATTTACAAATTTATTAAAAATTGGAAGATTTTTTCCTTAGTGAGACATCTTGGGTTCAAGCTGTTCTGTGATTTAATAACCAAAGATTATAAGGTTGCTTGGCCACCTAGCGATACGTAATGTTTGTTGGTAAGCTTTACATCAACTTGCAGGGCTGCCAGTAGCATCTAAAAGCTGTCCCAGATTCAACAAATGAAGAATAGCTATGCTTGGGTTCAGACTTCTGTCTAAGCTTGCAAAGTTAAAAAGAAACAAGACTTTCCATGGAAATAAGCTGCCTTCCAGGCACATACTATTTGCCCTCTTCCTGGCAAGGCTTTTTTCAGACTGAGCACTTCTTTCCCCATGATAATCAGTAGCAGTATGAACACCATCTCTTCTCTTTGGTTGTTTTAGATGTCTCTGCAATTTCAAATCTCATTACAAAACATGTTCCTGAGGCAAGGCTGGTGGAGGACATTGGCCATGAATTAACCTATGTCTTGCCATATAAGGCTGCTAAAGAGGGAGCTTTTGTGGAGCTGTTCCATGAAATTGATGACCGTCTCTCTGATCTTGGCATTTCCAGCTATGGCATCTCTGAAACCACCCTGGAGGAGGTGAGTGAACTGAAGACTCTTGACTTAAACTAGGCAAAATGAATCATGACAAAAATAAGAATGAGGTGGAATCTTGTCTCTTCCTGTAAACATTTATTGTGGAACAAGCAGCTTTGTGTTCCTCTGCAAAATAGAATGCCTTCTGCCCTGTTTAAGTGTGTGCTTATAGAAACATGTATTAAAAAGAGAAACTTAGTACAGCCAAGCACAGATAGGTCCTTTGCACTCCATTGCACTTTGCTGAGGTGTCATGTGAAGCTTGGCCCCCAGTCTGGCTTCTAATGATTGTATAAACTGCTTTGTGGTATTTTCAGGAATGCTTTATGCTGCATATGATTGAAAGGATACATTTTAGTACTGGAGACCATACTTTAGAGAAACCTCTTAGATGTATGTTCTTGTCAGGGATGTTTTTAGGGTTTATTTCTTGGTTGCTCTCTCCAATTTGAAAGTGATATTATGCTGTTTTGCTCCACAAAGGTGGCTATTCAACCAAGACCAGAAGCATAAGCACTCTGAAACTAGGGAGAAGATGGGATTCCCTGTATTTAGTAATAGGTCTTTAGATGAAACATGGGAAAGGGCTTGTGTTTTAGATGCAATGAGAACTGACACCGGAAACGTGAAACAGTTGGTATGTGGTTACAGACTGGCTCCTGGAAGCTGAAGAGAAGCCACAGAGTCCTTGTCCCTATCATGAGGGTATTAACCTGGTATCCTCTGTTCCCTTGCTGCATTTCAAGCTTATGCTCTCTTATGCTATCTCCTGAAGGAGTCCCCACAATATCATTCCGCTTCTTATTTTCATTGACACTTACTGTGGCTTTTCAGATTTTTCTGAAAGTGGCTGATGACAGTGGTGTGGATGCAGAAACCTCAGGTAGGTGTAATTGTCTCCTACAGTGTTGAAGGGAAATTCCGGGGGGGGTATGGTTCTGTATCATGGTTGTGCTGCTTAAGCATAAGGTTGATGAAGCCTAGATATTTCAGGTGTAAAATCTCAGTGCCAGGCTTAGCTCTCAGGGGAATAAGGGGTCTAGTGTCTGTTACAGATGAGGGCTGTTCCTGGTCTCACAGGCGTTGGACAGGTGGGTGACCTTTGGGCATGGCAGCGTGTCCAGCATTATGATGACACATGCCAAGGTTCGACAGACCCTGTTTCAGACTGAACTGGAACTATGCTATGCGAGTACTTCTGACAACGAAAGTAGCAGTTCTTAGTATACTTAAGTTGACAGTATATAAAAGCATGCATTCTAACTCAGGTGGTGTTTGTTTTGTACTACTATAAAGTTTCTAGTGTTTTGAATGTATTGTGAGTTACTTGTCTGACACTATTGTTTACTTTGTGGAAGATGAAGAGGTCTTGACAGGGTCAGACCACAGTAGGGTCCAGATGACTATCTTTCAGAGAGAAGCTCTCTACACTAAGTGCTTGTGCCAGCATTTGATGATAAAACAGGGTTAGGAAGTTGCACTTGAAGTCATATGCATCTTGATTATTTTCTTACACTGAGAGCAACCTGCTGTCTCATGGCTAAATGACAAAAAAGCACCCAGTGCACCAGAAAGTGCTTCTAGGAGAGCACATGAAAAATGGTGATAAAACATGATGCTTCCAGAATGGCAGTCTTGGTTTTACTTTTACCTGCATTGGAGTCAGTCCAGATCGGTTTGCAAATCAAGACAACTAAAATGAAAATAATATTGCTTTGGTTTCTCTGGGCCTAATTGGAGGTTAACTGAAGCAGTTTGGCTAGTAATTGCATTATTTTCAGATGGAACATTGCCAGCCAGAAGGAACAGACGCGTGTTTGGAGACAGACAGAGCTGCCTTCGTCCGTTTACAGAAGATGATGTGTTTGATCCTAACGATTCAGACATAGATCCAGGTATTGCTGAGGCTCAAGGCTGCTTTCTTCTTGTGGACACTTTCATATTATAAATACTACATATCATAAGCTCAAGGCTGCCAAGAGACTGATGATTTATTTGCCATTAGGAATAGTGGGCAGTGCGGTATCCACAGCCTGCTCAAGCCTCCTGTAAAGGTTCAGATACCAAGTGAAAATGTGTTTATATGAATGTCAATTGCTATCTCTGCTTACTGCTCTTTGGGGGTTTTTTTGATGAATGAAGAGTACCTGTCCCAGGCATCACCCTATCTCTGCAGCACAGAAGCACCCAGAGAATATCTGTGAGCTTTTGAATCAGGGTCATTTCTTCTCGCTAGCAGAGTCCAGAGAAACAGACCTTCTCAGTGGCATGGATGGGAAAGGCTCCTACCAGATGAAGGGCTGGAAGCTTACGCAACAGCAGTTCATGGCTCTGTTATGGAAGAGGCTGCTTATTGCAAAGAGAAGCCGGAAGGGCTTCTTTGCTCAGGTGAGAGCACCCGACAAATGCAGGGTCCTTCAGCAGGGACAGCTCTGGACCGCATGCATTGTGTTTGGAGTTGAAGATGGGCAACAAGCCTTAAGGGAATACAGATAACCAAAACCAATCTTCACTGCATGTCTAACCAAAAAGGGGCCTGTGCAGGAGAATGGAGTTAAGTGATAACAGAATGGTTACAGTAGCAGCAGCAAGGATGCCACTGAGGTTCTAATCCAGATTTGGCCTTGAGCAATATTTGCAGGCTGAATCCTATGTGTTCGAAGTGAGTGCCCTGATTGGATGCCAGGATAGGTCTTTGTGTCCAGCAATGCCTCGATGCAAATAGCAAAGAACTTCCTGGGAAACTGAGAAACGTGTAGCTCTTGATGTCTCTTGAATATTCACTTTAAAAAGGGCTTGCTCTTTCCTTGCAATTTCAGATTGTGCTGCCAGCTGTCTTTGTGTGTATTGCTCTCATGTTTAGCCTGATTGTTCCTCCCTTTGGCAAGTATCCCAGCCTGGAATTACAGCCCTGGATGTATGATGAGCAGTACACTTTTATTAGGTATGTTTCTTGTGGCCTAGAAATGGTGTTAAATCCTACAGTTCAGTTCTTCTCTGCTAATGTGAGTTACTGAGTTCTTTATCAGGTTGTTTAAATTTGTTCTCTGTACTTAGCTCAGAAGCACATTTTCAGTAGAGTAATAGTATTTTCTTAGGTATTTAAATGCCAACTCCAATTACTGGCAAGGCCATATCCGTTTCTGAATGGTGCTATGTCTCTAGTAATACTGTGTACAAATATCTGGAGTGTGCATGCTCCTAGATCAAGCATTCCTTGATAATACAGGTCTCCACCTGTATAATTTTCCTGAGCTCTTTCCCTTTGCTGCTGATTTTGCTGTGCGCTTATTATCCCACTGACCTGATTGTGTTTCTCTGCTGTATCCATAGCAATGATGCTCCAGAAGATGCAGGCACTCAGAGGCTTTTGGATGCCCTTCTTGATAAGCCTGGTTTTGGGACACGCTGTATGCCAGGACACTCCATCCCGTAAGCAGAATTGTAGGCTGGGAAAAGGAAGCTCATCCTGGCTTCTAGTCACCCGGTAGATTTAGCTGGCTTTAACAATGGTAGCCATGCCTTGGCACAATAGGATTTAAGCAAAATGAGTTGAAATTACATTGCTTTTTCTGCTTGGGATCTTTTGGAAAGATACTAGTCCTCACCATAGCAAGGGAGTGAGGATTGAATGCACATCCTTACTGACAGTCTCTCCCTCAAATTACTGTTTGGTCCTGAACATGGAAAAAGATCTAGTCATGTTGCTGTATATTATTGACCGTAGCTATTTCCGTTCCACAATCCTCTGTTCCTAGTTGTACTGGAAACCTAGGTGAGCACCCTCATGAAGATCTGCAGAAAGAATGGAGAGCTAGACAGCACTGGTGGAGTTTCTTTGCTCTACTGCTATCTTGCTGTATGATGCTGGGCACATCACTGAAGATCCAGGCCCTGAGTACAGAGGGGTATACAGAATCCAGGATAGTGTGTCTCTAGCCTGAAGAGCTGCAGCTAATGGTCACAGGATGATGATGAGGACAAGGGCCCTGTGTACTGGCCAGTGATGGAAGGCAAGCTGTATGCTGCAAACCTGATGTAGAAGCTTGGTCATTCCACCCATGGGGCTTGGAGAAAGGCTGTATGCTGATGCTGCCATGGGGAAGAGCAGTGCCCTGGAGACAGGGATGTCATTCAAGAAATACTGCATTTTAGAGTCATAGAAGATCTCAAGTTGGAAGAGGTCTTTAAAAGTCATTAAAATGTCTAACTCCCTGGACCTCATACGACTGAGACCATTGTGCAGATGCTTCTTGAACTCTGCATGCTATGCATGCTGGGAATGAGTGAAATAAAGCACTAGCGTGCCACAGAGGAAATAAAGATGGAAATGTCCAGTGCTACTCCATGTTGACTAACTTAAATCTTTTTGGCACTGTGAGCCTCTTGGAAGCTGCAGAGACTTGTCTATTGTTCTGAACAATTTGTCTTGGAGAGGTCAGGCTCCTTTGAAAAAAAGACTGCCTCTTCTCTGTGATGTCTGTTATTTAAATGGTTGGTAATCAAAGGCCATTATAGTTGTTTTTAAAACTGCATTTGCCTTGATCTTTCCTGACAGAGACACTCCTTGCACCATGGGGCAGACAGAATGGAGCACTGCTGCAGTCCCAGATTCAGTCTTGGACATCTTCTTGAAAGGCAACTGGAGCATGGAGAATCCTTCACCGTCTTGTGAGTGCAGCAATGAGAAGATCAAGAAGATGCTGCCTGTGTGCCCCTCTGGTGCTGGTGGGCTGCCACCCCCACAGGTAGGAGGGAGCTCAGTGGTACTGCAGAGAGGGATGCTTCTGGAGAGCAGAGACGATGGCTGTGATTCTTGTGTGCAGCACTGCACACAACTTGTTTGACTTAATGTCTGCATTTTCTGATGGGTTTTATCTGTGTTTTCTCTTGTGACACCAGCGTGAGCAAGACACTGCTGACATTCTCCAGAATTTGACAGGCCGTAATATATCAGATTACCTAGTGAAGACCTACGTGCAGATCATTGGAAAAAGGTGACTGTTGAACACATTCTTTCCCCTCCCTCCCCATGAAATGGTGCTGACTGTATGGGAGGTGCTCCACAAATTGGGCAAATTGGCCTAGGCAACCCAAACTCTTCAGCAGTGGGCCATACCCACCTGGCTCCTCAGACTGTTCTGATTCACAGCTCAAGTGTTTTTTCTGGTCTTAGTGATGCTGTGGTAGCTCTGATGGGGGTTGTCCTGAGCCTTGCAGGTAGCATAAGGGGGAAGTCTGGGCACCAGCCCTAGAAGTGACACTGGTTGGACATGTGCCATATAGGAGGCCATTGCACTGTCTTCCTTGGTCATGTGCTAGCAGCAGGGATAGCTCTGTCTCTACTCTTGTTACATGTGTTACACATTGGTTTTCTTTTGTGCCTCTGCAGCTTAAAGAATAAGATCTGGGTGAATGAGTTCAGGTGAGTTACTGCCTTTTCTCTAGCTTATATATGTCCACTATCCTTCAACACTGCAAGACAGACCCACTCTGCTTTGTGGTTTGTTTTGTGACTTCTAACTTCCTGCTGTGGGAGCATGATCCATGATAAACTAGGCCAACTCCAGATAACATCACTGGAAAGCATATTTGCTTTTTGCAGAGCGTTTTTGGCTTGGAAAGATTTGAAGGACCAACCTACCAATGCTGTGTCCTGGGAGGTGCTGTTCTTCCAAGCAAGGGAAGCAAAGGCATGACTTGCTTTGCCTTCGCTGGCAGCAGATTATAGCTGCATTTACTGAATGGAACAGCATGTTAAGCAGTCATAAGATGCATATTTAACCCCAGGAACATGAAGTAGGCGACATCATGGCTAAGCAGCAGTGTAGGAGGATTACCTTGGGGATAGTGCAAGAGGAGGAGACATCTGAGGTGGGGAAGAAGGAGTGGCATTTTCTGGAGGCCAGCTAGTATTCAGGTCTTAGCATCACTTTCAATCTGAACTTTCAGGTATGGAGGCTTTTCCTTGGGAGCCAGCAGTTCCCTCATGCTTCCTCCAAGCCATGAAGTTACTGATGCCATCAGGCAGGTGAAAAAGGTCTTGGAACTAGCACAGGTGAGTAGCTGACCCCCATTAAACCTAGGATACACTAATGTCAGAGTCTTGATAGTTGGGAGATGTCTTGGAAGCCCTAACAGGTGAAACGTGTATGTTGGCTGTTTCTAGTGACTTCGCCCCATTTCTTCTGATCTGGGGTCACCCAGGCTGGTGTCTGGGAGAAGCAGAAGGCCTGAGGATATGCCTAACTAAGGTTTATGTAGCCTACGTTATTAATGTGGGTTCTGTCCAACACCAGATGCAAGTCAGTGGGGATTACAAGCACCTTTGAGTTTTGTGGTAGGACAGGACAGGCTCCCTGAGGAAATTAACAAGAGAGAAGGAGGCTGAGAGGAGACCTGGTTGCTCTCTACAACTACCTGAAAGGAGGTTGTGGAGAGGTGCGTGGTGTTATCTTCTCCCAAGTGACGTTCACCTTAAGTTAGTTTGTGGATGATGCTAAGCTGGATGGAAATGTCAGTCTGCTGGAGGGCAGGGAGCCTCTACAGAGGGATCTGAACAGGCTGGTCTGCTGGGTTGAGGCCAGTGGCATGAGCTTTTGCAAGGCCAAATGCCAGGTCCTGCACTTGGTGCTCAACAACCCTGTGCAGTGCTACAGACTGGGGGAGGAGAGGCTAGAAAGCTGCCAGGAGGAGAAGGACCTGGCTGTGTTGGTTGACAGCGGCTGAACATGAGCCAGCAGTGTGCCCAGGTGGCCAAGAAGGTCAGTGGCACCTTTACTTGTATCAGAAATGGCTTGACCAGCAGGTCCAGGGAGGTTATTCTCCCTGTGTTCTCGGCACTGGTGAGACTGCACCTCAAATCCTGTGTTCAGTTCTGGGCCCCTTGCTACAAGGATGTTGAGGCTCTGGAGCGTGTCCAGAGAAGGGTGATGAAGCTTGTGAAGGGGCTGGAGAACAAGTCTTATGAGGAGCACTGAAGGAACTGGGGTTGTTTGAAGAGGAGGCTGAGGGGAGACCTTATCACTCCCTATAGCTACCTGAAAGGAGGTTGTAGAGAGGAGGGAGCTGACCTCTTCTCCCAAGTGTCAGGGGACAGGACAAAAGGGAATGGCCTCAAGATCTGCCAGGGGAGGTTCAGGCTGGACATCAGAAAAAAAAAATTTCACAGAAAGGGTCATGGGATACTGGAACAGGCTGCCCAGAGAGGTGGTTGGGTCAGCTTCCCTGGAGGTATTTAAAAGACAGGTGGATGAGGTACTCGGGGACATGGTTTAGTGGTTGGTAGAACTGATTAGACTCAGTGATTCTGCAAGTCTTTTGCAACCTAATGATTCTGTGACAGATGATAGGGCAAGGGGGAATGGCCTCAAACAGTGCCAGGGGAGGTTCAGTTTGAACGTAAGGGAAAACTTTTCACCAGAACGGTCATCAGGCACTGGTGCAGGCTACCCAGGGAGGTGATGGAGGTATTTAAAGGATGGGCAGATGAGGTATTTAAGGATATGGTTTAGTGTCAGACAGGTATGGTTGGGCTCAGTTTCAGAAGTCTTTTACAGCCTGGTGATTCTATGATACTAAGTGATTGCCGTGTCCTTTAAAATGTTAGTTGAGCCCCTTTGTGTTAAGTCTGCCTTGGCTTGGAAGAGAATTTGGACCACTGCTTTCTTCTGAGACTGCCTGTGGGCTGCAGTGTCTCTGGAGGTTGCCAGCAACCCTGGTTAATGCTTCTTGTTGGGAAAAAGCAGGCCTAAGACTGACCTTTCTCACTGGTGGGGCTGCGGAAAGGAAGGAGGAAAGCTGCAATTTGTCAGCCTTCTTACTGCCTCTGGCTTGGTGGATGCTTGCTATACATAAAAACAGAGTTGTGAAGAATGTAGTATTACCTCTGCTAGACTTCGTAATATGAATAAAGGTACTCCCAGAGGGGAACTAACTGTTTTTACTGTTTGCAGGGTAGTTCTGGAGATAGGTTTCTCAATAGCTTGTCAAGTTTCATGAAAGGCCTGGATACAAAGAACAATGTGAAGGTAAATTAACTGATTCTCACTGCTATACTTGCTATTTGAATCTTTGGTAACCCAGAGTTATTTTTAGTTAGCAAAGTCCCAGCAGTTTGCCTTGGCCAGCTGTGCAGACCAAAGCTCTCTATTTGCTAGTGTGGCAAACGCAAGCTTCATTCTTGTGTGGGTTTCCACAAAATCTGTGTCTCCCTTGGAGTCTAGGGGTCTAAGGTCCTGTAGTTCAGGGCTAGCTTCCAGCAACCTCTTGTGGTTATTGATCAAACTGCATACTCTATCCCCGAGCAAACTAGCTGCAAAGGTGTGGAAATAAATTATATGCACTTAGGAGAGGAAGAGATGTTCTGCAGGGCTCAAGAGCCTTTTGAGTAGCTGGTATACCCAGCACCTTTCTCACGTTGTGGTCTCTTGCAGGTATGGTTCAACAACAAGGGCTGGCACGCCATTGCCTCTTTCTTGAATGTGATCAACAATGCCATCCTTCGGGCCAACCTGCAGCAGGGCAAAAACCCTGGTGCTTACGGAATCACTGCCTTCAATCACCCACTTAACCTCACCAAGCAACAGCTCTCTGAAGTGGCTCTGTAAGTCCTAACATGAACATAGATGGATTTGGGCTGATCAGCTCCTCAATACTGGAAACAGGCAACATAGGAAGCTTTAGCCTCACTGGATGCTTTGGTGGCATTTAGTGTCTAGTGTACTGGCCTTATTTTCAGTGGTCTGGGCAGGCAGCAACATGTGCTGTTGAGCAGCACTGCTGTACAAACTTTCAATGTCCTTGAGTCCCTGGAAGCTGCAGTTGTTAAGAACCGTTTTAATCTTCAGACCTTCTGGTGCATGGGAAATTCCTCTTGGCTGTATCCAGAAAGGTATCTTGCCATTATTGTGGTCATTCTTTTGTCCCAAGGTTCCACCATTTTGACTAGGAACCATGATGGATCCTGTTCAGTTTTGCCCATTGTTTCAACCTGGGGTGGCACATGGTAATGCATGGGGATTACTGCACTGAGCAACTGGCTAGTCCACTGCTACCACAATTACAGGTGGAACTTGTAAGCTGTCTGCAGTTACGTGCTTCAAATTAAAAAATAGATGACAGCTGGATGTGTCTAAGCTTTAAAGCAACACCAAAAGAAAAGTCCCAAGAAATGCATTGAATGAGAAGCAAAATGGTGGTGATAAGGAAGGCAGAAAGGAGACTGTTGTGCTGACAAATTACCAACCAACCTCCAGGCTGTGATGCTGTCCTTGAGATGCCAGTAGGCTGCGTATATTACATTTGTGGCTGGAGAAAAACTGTCCTGTTAGGACAGGCTGATGTGGGTATTTTTTTACCCTGCAAAACAAGGACAGCAGCAGAAGAAATAGTTTCCATGCTGCCCTTCATGAGCCAGTGCCAGCATACAAACACTTTGCATTCTTTTTTTTGTGTCTAGGATGACCACCTCTGTGGATGTCTTAGTCTCTATCTGTGTGATCTTTGCAATGTCCTTCGTTCCTGCCAGCTTTGTGGTCTTCCTTATCCAGGAACGTGTCAGCAAGGCTAAACACTTGCAGTTCATCAGTGGTGTGAAGCCGGTGATCTACTGGCTAGCCAACTTTGTCTGGGATATGGTAAGGGCTTTGTGACTCTGCTCAATTTGTCCTCCATTCTGTGTTTGCAGGTGTCTTTGCATTGAAGTGCCAAGTGCAGTTGGGGCTGGTGGGCACTGCATTAATTCAGTGAATAACTACTGTGCCTATGACTTTTGCTTTTACTTTCTGGGGGCAGTGGTTCACCTCAGTGGGTCAGAGAACACTGAACAGGGGATGGGAGGGCAACCATAAACTCAGTCATCAGCATTTATTATGTCACTTTAAAATACCTATCAAAAAAAATTGCTTGTGTAGTCCCTTCTGCTCTGTTCAGAGAAGGATTTTCAACCTGTGGTCTTGAGAACCTCTGAGAATCAACTGACTACCCCTAGAAGAACCCAGAAGTGTAAATTTGCATATGCTATGTTGTAGCTCACACATGGGACACCCCTAAGAGTTTCCTATTGCAAACACTTTTGGGAGTACTGAAGGATGTTGAAAATCATTGGTCCAGAGCAGAAAGACACCTTGCTTTTTTTTTTTTGGTCATATGGAAACAAATCTAAAAAATTTTTTTTTTCATCTTCCAGTGCAACTACATTGTTCCAGCCACCCTAGTCATCATTATTTTCATCTGCTTCCAGCAGAAGTCTTACGTATCCTCCTCCAACTTGCCTGTGTTGGCTCTCCTTCTGTTTCTCTATGGGTAAGGGATTTCTCATCAGAAGGTTGACTGGGAAGGTACTTAGATATGTGGAAGGTGCTTACTTAATGTGGCTGGCTTTCCTCTTGCCAGGTGGTCCATCACCCCTCTCATGTATCCAGCCTCCTTCGTGTTCAAAATCCCCAGCACAGCATATGTTGTGCTGACCAGTGTGAACCTCTTCATTGGCATCAATGGAAGCGTGGCCACCTTTGTCCTGGAGCTCTTCACCAACAATGTATGTCTCCCCTGAAGCTCCTTACTTGGTCTTGTGCTGCTGTGATGTAGTTCTTGTTTGTAGAATCATAGAATGTATTGGATTGGAAGGGACTATGAAGGTCATCTAGTCCAACCCTCCTGCAGTAAGTGTGGACATCTTCAACTCCACCATGTTGCTCAAAGCCATATCCAACCTTATCTTGAATGTTTCCAGGCACAGGGAATCCACTACCTCTCTGGGCATCCTGTTCTAGTGCTTCATCAGCCTCAGCGGAAAAAAAAAAAATTCTTAATAGCTAGCCTGGGCTTCTCCTCTTTTAGTTTAAAATCTTGACCACCATGTTGGTGCCATTTGGCTTTTAGCAGCCAGTTCTTCAGAAAGGGTAGTCCCCAACCTCTACCCATTAGCTACTGCAGCAATCTAAACATGGGTTCTTATGGAAATCAGTTAAAACCCATTTCAATAGTGTTCATAGAACAGTTAAGGTGAGAAGGGACCTCCTGAGACTGTGTAGTCTGACCTCTGAGTAGAGTCAGAGCAAGTTGCTCAGGGCCAACAGGATTTAAATGTTTCCAAAGATCCACAGTCTCTTGGGGCAACCTCTTCCACTTCTTGATAATCCTTGGGGTTAAAAAAAAAATAATTATGTTCAAATGGAAATTTCTGTTTTTTATAAGGGGCAGTTTCTGTCTATTACAAGCCATTTCAAGCATTTACTTAAGCATTTAGTTGCCCTCAGTTTTGCCATCCTGTGGTAGATGCCTCTCTAAAGGTATTGGCAACTTAAGTACTTCAGTTTTTCCAAAGCCAGATGTGTACTGGGGAAGGTGCAATTTCTTCTCATGTCTACATGCAACACAAGGTGTCTTAGCAGGTCCAGTTTAACCCACAGTGCTGTGAAGTTTTCCTTGTGGATGGAGGTGAAGCAGACCCTGTGGAAGTTAGCTGTTGAGTTACCACTGCCTATGGATATAAAGGGCCAGTCCTTGATGACAGTACATTTTGTTACAAGGCTTGTTTTAACTTGGTAAAAACACGTACAGACTTGAAGCTAAGTGCCTGGTGTAACAGGACTGTGTCCTCAGGCTGCTATCAGTCCACCTTGAGGTCTAGGGCAACTGGAAGACTGCAAAGGAAAAGAATTAGAGCCTCCAGTATTGGGACAGAGAGAGGTTACCCACAGCCACTGTGATAGTCAGTGCAAGCACAACTTCCCTGTCTCCTCAACCTGTAGCCTTTCTGTACGTTACTGTTCACAGATGCTACGTCTTAGACTGTAGGTGTTTGAAGGAGTGATGCAGTTTGCTTGCATTAGTAGCATCTTGAGCAACACAACAGCACTGACTGTCAAGAAGAGCTATAGGTCTGGCTTTTGGGAGGGCATTTCCAATCCTTGAATCTTTGTGAGGTTGCGCTGTTGGGGGAGGGGTCAATCACAACATGGGTCACACTTGGCACATGGTGTCTGCTTTCTACATAGAAGGCTTGACACTTGATTTTGTCTTAACAGAAGCTGAACAATATCAATGACATCCTGAAGTCGGTCTTTCTCATCTTCCCCCACTTCTGCTTGGGGCGGGGACTCATTGACATGGTGAAAAACCAGGCCATGGCTGATGCTCTGGAGAGGTTTGGTAAGTGAAATTACATATCTTGGGGCACTGCAGGCTGAACTGAACAGGGAAAGTTCAAGTCTACTCCAGATAAGCACTTGTTGCTTTTTTGGCTTTCCAGGAATTGAAAGTGCAGAATTTGCAGCACGGATCTCATCAAAGTTGGCAAATCTCCACAGCTGTCCCCTCTAGGCTGTTACAAGGACTGAAGAGGGCCTGGCAGATACGTCCTCAGAGTGTTGAGTTATTAGAGGCATTAAATAAAACTGCACAAAGCAAATTATATGAAGAGAAAGACTACACTAGGTGTAAGGGGTGGCTGAGATTTCTGGAAAACTGGATTTTTTTTTTCCTGGGATGCAGGTGCCAAGCCTGATTCACAGTTTTTCTGTGCTTCCCTAATCTTTTGAGAAGGTGAATTCACAGACTGAATTCTTTAGGCCCAAGTCCCAACTTTGTTACAATAAGAAATATGCATGCAACCACAACGGTTATCTTCTGTGGTGTATTCCTTCCCTCTTCCCACTGGCAGCTCTTTGTTTGCTCTCATGCCTAGCTTGATGAGCTCTGCAGAAAGAAATGCTAGCCTTCTCCCATTGCTCTGGAAAAGTGACTGTGCTTTTCTTATTTTGGCAGGAGAAAATCGTTTTGTGTCCCCTTTGTCATGGGACCTTGTGGGAAGAAACCTCTTTGCCATGGCAGTAGAGGGCGTTGTCTTCTTCCTTATCACAGTACTCATCCAGTATAGGTTCTTCATCAAACCTAGGTAGGTTCGCTGCTCCACTTCACCGCTCTAGGTGGGTGATGTTTTCCTTGGTGTCTCTCATGAAGGACAGAGAGTATTAACTATGGGGGCTCTATCATCTTGTGCAAACGCTTTATGATGTTGCTGTCTTCAGGCCTGTCTATGCTAAGCTGCCTCCCATGAATGATGAAGATGAGGATGTAAACAGAGAGAGACAAAGGATAATTAGTGGAGGAGGACAGAGTGACATCTTGGAAATCAAGGAGCTAACAAAGGTGACAGATGAGTTTTGCATTCCTAAGATTTATTGACACAAAAGCATGCAGTTCACCAGAAGCCTTATTCAGAGGAATTTGGTGGTGTCAAAACTGTGGAGTGTATTTTGTGTTGAAAATGCACGAGACTGATTATAGTTCTCTTTGGCATTGTCCTCATTCTTTTTTTGTTTGGTTTCAGATCTACAGAATGAAAAGAAAACCAGCAGTTGATAGGATCTGTGTTGGAATTCCCCCTGGAGAGGTAAGCTTTACCTGTCAAATTCATTGCTTGACTATTACTGCAGTATTTACAAGCAACAAACCTCAAAGGGTAGGGTAAGATCAGAAACAGCTAATGTTCAAATTACATTACAAAAAAAAAAAAAAGTTGAAGCAGTTTTAGATTCTGTGCACCTCTGCCTTTGAAGGAGATAATGAGCTGTCAGAGTCTGGGACCAGTGGCCAGACACTGGTACCCTATAAATTCTGGCACAGATATGCTGTGGTAGCACTGCACCAAGGTATCAGCAGAGTTCATTAATTTTCTATGCTTAAAATGAAAATACAGAAGTTGTTTTTCTGAGAATGTACTGAATGCTTCCTCTAGCAGTCTTGAGGGTCAAGTTTTTGTCCTCCTGTCTTGTTAGCGCTGAAAATGGTGTGGCTGAATCCTGTTCTTAAACACATGATACTCATCTGTGGTTTCATATCCTCAGTGCTTTGGACTCCTGGGAGTAAATGGTGCTGGCAAGTCATCCACTTTTAAGATGCTAACTGGTGATACAGATGTGACAGGAGGGGAAGCTTTCCTCAAAGGAAACAGGTGAAAAAACTGCATCTTTCTTCTGCTTTGTCACAGCAGGTCTGTTGCTACCTTTTCCTCCAGCTAGAATTCTGTGTTTAGTTCACTGATTCCAAAACGCTATTTCACTTCCCTCCTTTTAACACCTAATATAGCAGCACATACTTGTGAAATCCTAACAAAGGGTTTTTTTCTTCTATAGTATCTTATCGAACATCCAAGAAGTCCATCAGAATATGGGCTACTGCCCACAGTTTGATGCTGTTAATGAACTACTGACAGGGCGAGAGCACTTGGAGTTCTTTGCCCTCCTGAGAGGTGTTCCAGAAAAAGAAGTTTGCAAGGTAAACAAAACACCACAGGACCCACACCAATGACCAAGTATTCCTACTTGCATACACCCTCCCTGCAATGTGTGCAGTACCATGATGTGAAGCTGTTGACCTGTCCCTTCTTTCCTTCTCAGGCAAACCAAAGCTGCTGTGGTTTTTCAGGGCTGCCTAGGAAAGTGTAGTATGTGGGAGGGCGTTCTCATAGTGATTGCACTTCTCTGCTGAATGACTTCTTTCCTTTAAGGGCTGTGGAGCTGCAGGTCATTTAGAACTTCACCTGTTCTCAAGAGTTAATTCTTCCAAGTCCCAAGGAGCGAGAATTCTGCAGCTTAAGAAGCCTCACAGCACTGGCTGTTATATCTTTTCCAGCTGATCACACTAAATCATTAGTGCTAGTATTTCAGCATTCAGACTTCAGGCTACACTAAGAATCTTCAGGAAATTGGCTGAAGTACCACAGCAGCTGCTAGTACCATACAGCACCTATCTCAGTGCTGTTTCCTTGAGCTTACAGCAGTTTTCACTGTGTGCCCTGGGTGCTGCAGAACAGAAGCTGCTGTAGGTAAAACAATGGAAGGTGCCATATCTAGTACCTAGGGTATGGGTATGTCCAGGTAGCTTGAATTGATCTTTGCTTGATGTGTAGGTTGCAGGCTAGTTCCTCTTTGATGTTCCCACTAGCCCAGTATAAAAAAAGGAATCCAGTTCTGGGCATGATCCAAGTAGTAGCTGAATCTCTCCCCTCTTAACACTTTTTAGTCCCCAGGACTGTACCCATTATTGGCACCAGTAGTAATATTCTTTAATAACAAACCTGGTCTTCTTCATCTATCTGGACTAAGGCACCACAGTCGGATTGCTGTGTCAGTAGTAACTATGTCCCTGCTGTAAACCTACAGCAACTGGAAACTACCTAAAGCCAGTGCTGCCAAGATGACTACTCCAGAGCTTAACATAGCTCAACTGATCTTAAACTCATGCTTCCTGCCAATAAGCTACAACCATTTGATATTTCTGGCCTCCCGGGGGCAGGATTGCAAATATCCTGATCTGGAGGTGAACAGGGTGTTCCAAAAACTATATTGATGCCACATTAGATCCTCAGATGAGTGGACTACTTAAAAATGTTTTTAAAGCCAAGGTGCATAATGTAAATCTCATTGTGTACATGTTCATGCTGATTCAAGATGGTGTTGTGTTACCTCTTGTAGGTTGGTGAGTGGGCAATTCGGAAACTTGGCCTTGTGAAATATGCAGAAAAATACGCTGGAAATTACAGTGGAGGGAACAGGCGGAAGCTCTCCACAGCCATTGCCCTCATTGGAGGACCACCTGTGGTGTTCCTGGTGAGTCTGCAAACTTTTGCTCATTAATGTTTTCCTTGGAAACATAAAAATGAGGTTCAAATGAATACTAAATATTTCTCAACCATTTAATGTTTGGTAAATCATTGGTCACTTAAAAATGGGCAAGAGCATATGGAAAATAATATTGCTTATGCCTTCAGGCTTTTGCTTTTGAAAAATCAGTGAGGAAGTGCAGATCTTGAACATGATGCCAAACTGCCATCTTTGTAGCATGTTCATCACCTCAGTGCTGCTGCAAACACGTCTATAAAAAAACCAGAGCTTTCCTGCTGGACACAAGTGAACCTTACTGTAAAGGAGAGTCAGTCTTGTTTTTAATAATTCAATGAAAATTGGTAATAAATATTTAAGGATTCTTGAGATTTAAATCAAGGACAAAACCTTAGGATTACTGAAGTTTGTAGTGGAAGAAAAAGTCTAGTGCTGTTTTTAGACAAGCCTAGTGGACATGCATGTCTTTTTTTTGAAGTGAATTTTTTAACATGATGTAATTGCAGAATAAACAGTACTATTCAGCCTCGAGAAAGGTGTTTGCTGATTTAAAATTTGGAGCATAAATTATTTTCTCATTTTGGAAAATTAGTCATATTTGCTTATTTTCGATGTTTCCAGTAGGCATAATCAGAAAGGATAGGTCATTTCAGAGATGAGGTATTTGTTAGTAGACTGTAACAGCATGGCCGTTTTTTGTATGTATTTTGCAGGATGAGCCAACAACAGGGATGGATCCCAAAGCACGCCGTTTCCTGTGGAACTGTGCTCTGAGTGTAATCAAAGAAGGAAGATCAGTGGTGCTCACATCTCACAGGTAAGTAGCAGTGCAATTGTATCATACCCTGGCTTTTGCATCTACCTGGACTGGATGCCAAACCCTGCTTGTCTGCTCTGCCCTTCACTGCTGCTTAAAGTGCTAATGAAGTTACTTACGCCTACAGCATGGAAGAGTGTGAAGCCCTGTGCACTAGAATGGCAATAATGGTCAATGGACGATTCAGGTGTCTAGGCAGCGTCCAGCATCTAAAGAACAGGTAGTTATTTTCTTGTTGCTTACATCACAGAGTTGTCCGCATTTTTAGATGGGTACAGCCAGACTTACTTCCTCATGCAGCATTCCCATTGCTGTTCTGGCTGTGGGAAATGCTTTTCGATTTGAAGTTGCGCTTCCATTTCATAGGCATTTAGAATCATGGAATCATAGAATCACCAGTTTGGAAGAGAACCATTGGATCATTGAGTCCAACCATTCCCACCAGTCTCTAAACCATGCCCCTCAGTACCTCATCCACCCACACCTTAAACTCCTCCAGGGAAGGCGAGTCAACCACCTCCCTGGGCAGTCCGTTCATTGCCTAATGACCCTTTCAGTGAAAAATTTAAGTCCTGTGCTGGCCCTCTTGTTTACAGGTTTGGTGATGGTTACACCATAGTGGTGAGAATTGCAGGGGCAAACCCAGACTTGAAGCCTGTTGAGGAGTTCTTTGGGCATGCCTTCCCTGGAAGTGTCCTGAAGGAAAAGCATCGGAATATGTTGCAGTACCAGCTTCCCTCTTCACCATCCTCCTTGGCCAGAATATTCAGTATTCTGTCCCAGAACAAAAAGAGACTCCACATAGAAGACTACTCCGTTTCTCAGACCACACTTGACCAAGTAAGTTTTTAATAGCCTTTCTGACAAAATCTTCTTTGTGCCAAACTAGGGAAAAAAAATCACCCATTAACTGGACCTTTTAACTGTCTTTTAAGGGCGTTTCAGCAGAGTAAAGCATTGAATCCCAAGACTAGTTCAGGAAACCCAGTGTCATAAGTATCCTGAATTGATAAAAATCCAGGGTGATGTGATCTTTTTCTTGTAGGTATTTGTAAATTTTGCTAAGGACCAAAGTGATGATGACCACACTAAGGACCTGTCACTGCACAAAAATCAGACTGTGGTAGACATTGCAATCCTTAATTCCTTCCTGCAAGATGAGAAGGTAAAAGAAAGTTGTGTTTGAGTCAATTTCAAAGAAATTATGAGCAGAACGCAAGCCTTCTTTTCCTGGGATAGGATACTCCCAAAGAAGCTAGAGGAAGATAAACTGGACACTCTACTGATAACCATTCAATGCAATGCAATTCAATGCAATGAAAACAAAATTCCTTTACAGGGGCAGCGCCTCAGAGTCGTCTTGTACTGTTCTCAAGTGAAAGACTTGAACTTAGCTCATTACAGTATAACTCTGAAGCTGTGGTAAAGCACCCACCAGATGCTGTGGGCTTTGAACCATACTGTATCTTGTCCTGTACAGTGTGTTTTTACTTGGGTGGCAAAAATAGTTCATTGTTTAATTATGGCCAGTGGTTATTTATAGGTATTTTAGACACGCATGTTTTAGTCTTAAAAACATATCCTGTCAGGAGTGGGAATTTCCTGGTGCTGCATCCATTGCTGGCAATGAATGCACCAAGACAGTGGCAAGAGAGGTCACCACCAGTGTTGGAGCCTGAAGTTGTAAAACCTTAACTGACCGGCTGCTTTTCCTAGACTGGTGTAAGTATGTTGGTGACCAGTACAGGGCCACAAAGCACTACTGTACAGGCAGGATTGTGAGAGACAGGTCTTCACACCCATACATCTCTATCAGTAAGTGGTGATACACAGAACTGTGAACCCTTCAAATACGTGGGATTGTCCCACCAGCATCACAACCAATAACGTACTCTGACTAGGTTTTTGTGTTGTTAAGTACTCTCCTGCTCCTTTGAGGTACTGCAGCAGCTGCATGAATATCTAGTAGGAAGAGGTGGGTGAGAAGCAGACCCTAGGGTTTGGACCACAGCAGTGAACTCAGTAGTTGTACAAGCTGCTAATGCCAAGAGCAAATTATAAATCATGAGATGTCACTCAGATAGGTGATATCTGCTCTTTAACCCCTGCTTTGCACCAGAAAGGTACCCATCATCTGAAGTTATTGCTTAGCACAAGCATGTTACCATTTCTGGCTTTGCCAGATAAAACTAGAAATGAGATGTAGATCTTTTTTTTTTTAACAGTATTATTTATGACTTTAAATAGGTAGGTAGCATAATTAGGGATTGAAAGTGCTTTCAGTTGATCTTTGTAGCCTCAGTATTTCTTTACATTATGCCTGCAATGCTATGCTCTTATTCTATCCAATCAGCGATAGCTAGATTCATGATCTGACCAAGTTCCAGGCTCTAGCAATCAGCTGCTATCTACAATTACTGCAAGTTGTTCACCTAAAATTTTCGTGTTTGGAAACTGGTATAACATTAGATTAATGTCTAAGTTTCTGCTTCTGTTTTGCAGTGTACTTTCAGTCATTAGGTGATCCCTAACTGGAGAAAGCACCCTTATTACACATGCGGCAAACGACGTCTGTAAAAATCCCCTTTAAGAACAAGGTAATCTAAAATAGTGCTACACTTACATGAGTCAGTTTTACAAATCCAGAATAATATTAGAGGGGATATCATATAGTAAGAACAACCAATTCTTGTTCACATTGTACAGCAGTCATGGGAGAGTATGCTTTCATTAATACACTTATGGGCCCCTCTGTCTCACTTTGACATACAGAAGTAGGTTCAGTAATGTGGTTTGAACCCAAGCACAGTTCCTGGACTATTCCCAGGTGTCATGCCTTCACGTTAAATACCTTACAGGTTCTGAGCTAATTCTCAAAGCTACGCCACCATGAATCGGTCAATTTTCTTCTGTGAATGCCTGTTGCAGTGCAACAAACAGCAATGAGGCTGGCATGAGCCTAAAGAAAGTTGATTATATATTTCCAGGTATAGTTGGTAAACATTGACCAATTCAGCATTTTTAAAACACAGTGAAATATTTAGCACAAGTTTCCAGTCCCTGCTCTGTCCTATCTTGGGATAAAGTAAGAGCTTACACCATGCTCTGCTGAAGTGCCTTTTTCATACTTTTTTTTTTTTTTAACTTGTATAATACATTAAGGGGATTGAGAAAGGAGTGTAATGGGGATTGGTATACCTCAGTTAAAATATCCATTGTTATTACCTTTATGGTGCTGTCACCTCATGGGGATGAGTTACAGGGTGATGAATACACCAGAGTTCCAGGTGCAGAAAAGTTATTAAATAGCTGAGCTACAGCCATGACTTCTCTGTAACAGGTTGCAGGGGTGTTACAGTATCATTGAAACAAGTCGCACATTGAAGGCTTAGCGCTGCTAAAAATAACTATTACAAATCAGCATTAAGTCACCAAAGTGAAGGGCTTAAGTTTTGCACTGCACCAAAGTAGTGCATATAGAACTAGAATGAGTTCTAGAGGGATTCAGATTTGGTCCTGGAAGGCCTGTGGTTTGCTCTTTGTAGCTGCTCATATAAATGATTAATTTGGCAGGAAACAACAGTTACATTATAATCCTTTATTCTTATCCCAGCAAAAATGATTCTTGATTCCTGTTGCCCTGTGACTGTTGTGCTCGTGGTCTGCTATCTGTGACAGAATGTCACAGTAAACATGGATATTAACCAACCTATTTCACAACTGTGGTCTGTCTTATTTGTACTGAAAACAGTGCAATGCCAACTCTTATATGACAAGATTTGTCATGGAATAATTTCAGGCAGCCACTAATTTACTCTTCTGTGTGTAGGGGAAAAAATCACTCTAGTCATACACCATACGTGAACCACTCTTGATAAAACTGCACTGAGGTGTTAACTTATTTTTAACTTTTATTACTGTTGACATGTTGTATCCCTCTTTGTAGTACACTTGTATTTCAGCAAGGAGTTGTATTTTCCCCATGGTTAAACCACCACTTTGTGCTTATCCTTCCCTCCGGAATTATAGTTGGTCCTTCATTCCAAGCACTTTATGCTGTCTGTAATGGGATCTATTTTTGCACTGGAATATCTTTTAACTTTGCAAAAATCTAGAGAAATTTCACAACTGAAATTCTTAAGTTAAATCCTTAAACAGAAGTTTTCATTAAAAGCAAAAAAAAAGGTATATATATTTGTATTTGCTAATAACTGTTACATGAAGTATTAAAAGGCACTCTAATTGCCTTGTATTAAGTAAAAAAATAAAGCTGTTATGGCACCATTTGTCTTTGAAGTGTCGGTTTTTTGCCTATGTCCTTCTGAGGAGTGCTGTTAGAAGTTCTTGGTTTGCCTGGTTTTGTTTTGTTGTGAGCTTTGATGTGTAATGTTCAAGTTCCAGTAGCTCTATGAATTAGCACAGGGCACATACTAGTTTCAGGTAAGTGAGCTGATGCGAGGTTTGAAAGGCAAGTGCTACTTTAATCTTCTAAAGTCAGTAGATAAGGTCCCCAGCAACTCCTGAAAAAAAGTGATGAGTGTAACTGTCAAATGCAGCTGCAGAGCATAACAAACGTAATCGGAATGTTTAAATCCAAAGTCAGGTACCTTCCTCTCTTTCCATTAGAGACACACAGTAAGTTGCAGGTGTAGGTACTTGCTCTTCCTCTTAGCTGAAAATACCCTTGACCTGTTTTCACTGACAAAGCTAAATCTAGCTTTTCAGTATGAAGACTGAAATAATCTAAATTTACTTAATCCTTAATGTCAGATTAAAGGAAGATCATTTAAAGTAATATTGGATTGATTCTGAACAGCACTTTCTGAATTAAAGCAGAATAATGGTACAATTGCTCAAAGGAAAACTGATGTTAAAAATCTGCTTCTATTATTTTACTTAGTTCAAGCATCCATCCAGTTCTTGGCAGTTACACTGATCAGGTAATTCATCCTAAAATAAGAAGCCAACTAAAATTTACTGTTTTAATGTAGTGTCCAGCAGGTGCTTTGGGTAGTGTGCTTTCTTTATAAACATCGTCAGAAAAAAAACTTTGGAATAAAGCACATCTCTTGAAATCTTGAGTACTCTTTATTCTCAATGCTAGTGACAAGGAAAAGTTTTACTTTAAATTGATTTGTAAAACTTAAAGACAGTGGTCTGTGAAGTAGTGCTTGTTCCACCCCAAGAATGCTGAAGAGGGCTCTCTAGGGGGAAAATAATTAAGAGTATAGAGATTTGAGTATAGGAGCTGGGACTTAGTATTCTCCCTTAACTACAGGAGCTTGATTCCAGCCACCCACCTTGGACTTAAGCTGTGACCAGACAGGGCCTTGGGCAGCCTGGTATACTGAGAGGTGTACCTGCCCATGGGTTGGAACGGGATGATCCTTAAGGTCCCTTCCAACCCTAACCGTTGTGTGATCTTAGCGCACTTCAAAGAGGAAATGATATCATTAGGCAGACTGCATGATGATACTTCAGTAGAGAAGTGAACAGAATTGCTCACTGCAGGTCAGTAATTAACCTGTGAAAAAGCCTCTCCTGTGTTCTGCCAATTAGTGAACTCTAAATTGCAGAAGATACTACTTCATACCACTCTACCCACAATCAGAAGTTTTAACTTCTCCGCCCATGTGCCCTCTGCCCTCCTGATATCCTTGCTTACTGGCTCTAAAAAGCAACTGTTAATGGAGACTGTTGACCAAAGGAAGATCTGCAACATTCTGTACTTGGAAAAGAGGGTTTATTATTTCATAGTTCAAAAAGAGTACACACTGAAGACTCATGATTTATACTAATGTGTTTTTTAAGTCTGGCAAAAAATATTTCAAATGAGGTAAGATCAAGGTTAATCAACTTCTGTGCCATAACCAAATATTAAAGTACATAAGGCTAAACATTGTGTATGTAATCTACAGTTCTGAAGAAGTTTTTACTGAATAAAAAAAAGGAATGGGCTCAAATGAAACACAGCAAAATAATGAATAAAGCCTTGTGTTGTGGCAGAGGTCATCAGGGCACACTACCTGACCAGCTTCACTGTAGCACTTTCTAGGTGCAATTCCAGCCACACTGATGCTCTACTCAGAATTAAAATAAAGCATCCCAGTGGGAAGTCTGATTAAAGTATAACATCACCGAAGTATGATATGAAAATTGTTATAGCCTTGAGCAGTAACGTTGGAGAACAATACTTATCAAACCTTTTATGTCAAGTGATGTAGCTATGTGGAGAGGTATTGAGAACTGAAGGGTTAACAGAAAAGATTAGTGAAGTATTGTTTATGCTATGTGATGTGATTTGAATTATTTTTCCTCAGGAGGAAGGAATATTATCATAGTGTTCTGGTTAGCAATCCCTCTTGAGGTGCAAAATTTTACTCATTTACATTGCTACTGATCTGCGTTTTGCATCCATTTATTGTAAGCAAGAACAGCTCTTTTCATGAGAGAATGATGATCCATGTGATGGCACTTGCTGGCAGCATTTCCATCTTGTCCTTTCTGACATTGGTTACATCCTTCAGAAGAAGGTTATTTCAGCGGTGAGCATTGCAAAGGGACCAGGAGCACATTTTCCTGGCACTCCAAGAATCTCACACTCTCCCTCACTGAAATTAAAGGCATATTTAATTAAGACAGTAGTCCAATGAGAAATAAGACTTTTCTTATCATACGTACATCCATCATTTCTTACCAGCTGCTACCACTTTGGGGTCTTCATGGGCATTGTGCCTTCCTGCTGCTCGTTGATCTGGATTCTCATTCCACCATATCACATGGACTGAGAAAGTACAAATAAAGTCAGCTGAATACTGTTATGCTGCAATACAAGATGTACTGTAAGTCCTTAACAGTCTGCCTTTGCCTGTCTGATGCTTTTCAGTTAGCTAAAACAATTCTCAAGGAAAGAAAGTGACAGGATGATGGTTTGCTCAGCCTTTAAAAGCTTTGACTCTAAGATCAGATCTGAGTCTTTTAAGATTGCACCTAGCTGAAGGTTATACCTAATACACAAAGCTAGGTTCAAGGACTATTTACAGCGCTTTGGTGAGCTACACCAGTATGTTTATCAGGCCATCCAATCCTGATTCAGGACAAAGGCTTGCCCCTCTCCCTCCACCCCTTCCCATGCCAAAGTCTCTATCTGAAATTGAGTAGTACCTCTATTAAGTAATCCATACTCTGTGTGGAAAACACCGATCAGCTTGGTGTAGCCTGTGTGGATGTGAGCATTGATTGCAGCTTGAAATGCTTCACCCCACAATGCTGGCCCACCAGGCTTCATCTGGAAAGTAACCCATTCATATACTCCTGGAATTAAAAGATTACAATTGCTGATATTTTAACAGAAAGCTAGATGCTTGCTACATGGCAACGTCTGGTCATGGGCTGGAGATAAACTAAAAGGAGAACAAAGTGTTTGAAAAGTCAGCTCTCCAGTTTTAAAAGAAAACTGAACTGCATTTAAATTTAATTATAACATAAAATTTGGAATCACAGAGAAACAAAGAACAGAAATTACCGTTTGTATGCACACACTGAGAGCTAGAGCAAGGCCTCTTTGATGTCACTTCATGCAACAAAATCTGCATGTTCATAAATTAGGGAACAGTCCATACTATTAATACCACATTTTCTACAGAGAAAATTTAAATACATAAAGACAGGAAGACTAAATCTCATCTATGATTGTTACTAAGTATGTGTGATTTGAATGTACCTTTAAAACACAGAGGTTTTTTTTTAGTTTTTCTTAATGCTGTTATGTGGATGAAGCAGTAACATCAAAGCAAACTGACGAAAGGGAAAAACCTCTGTGAAAGAGAACAATCATCATCTTTAGTGGCTCCAGGAAATGCCCTCTTACCGATGGATGGACAAAAGCAAGTCCAGTATGACTACTCTTACTACTGCTACAGCGTTGCCATTTTGCATGTTCATTTAGGCAATTCACACAACTTTTTACAATCTTACTGAACACAATTCCAGTCAGTTATTGATGTAAGTGTAAAATCTGTCTTATGAACTTTTTTCCTCAGCTGTGCTATGTCACCTTTTTTTCATGTGACTAGTTAGATAAAGGCTAATAAACCCATGTAATACGTGGTTTAAACTTTAAGCCATTTTTTGTTAGTCAATCAGCATCACTAACTTTAATCAGCAAAAGAGAAGATAAGCTCACCCCCTTCCTTTGGAGGCTTCCCAAGTTGACACCAGGGTACCAGATAAGCAACCTCATTGTTCTGCTTTTCTATGAAGGGAAGAACTTGGGAAATGAATTTTCCTTGCCAGTCTTTGTCATTGGCTAGTGCATGTCGGACTGCTGCTCTGTGGGCAAAATTATCTGTAAGAAAGAAAAATAAAGAAAACAAACTGGACGAAGGCATTGAGTGCACCCTTAGCGAGTTTGCAGATGACACTAAGCTGGGTGGAAGTGTCAGTCTGCTGGAGGGTCAGGAAGCTCTGCAAAAGGGATCTGAACAGACTGGACTGCTGGGCTGAGACAATGGCATGAGGTTTAACAAGGCCAAATGCCGGGTCCTGCACTTGGGGCACAACAACCCTGTGCAGTGCTACGGCTAGGGGAAGCCTGGCTGGAAAGCTGCCAGGAGAAGGACCTGGGGGTGGTTGACAGCGACTGAACATGAACCAGCAGTCTGGCCAGGTGGCCAAGAAGGTGTGAGCAGGTCAAGGAAGGTTATTCTCCCCCTGTTCTTGGCACTGGTGAGACTGCACCTCAAATCTCGTGTTCAGTTCTGGGCTCTTCCCCACAAGAGGGATGTTGAGGCTCGGGAGTGAGTCCAGAGAAGAGCAAAGAAGCTGGTGAAGGGACTGGAGAACAAGTCTTACGAGGAGCGGCTGAGAGAGCGGGGGTTATTTAGCCTGGAGAAGTGGAGGCCTTATTGCTCTCCACAACTACCTTAAAGGAGGTTGTGGAGAGGAAGGTGCTGGCCTCTTGTCCAAAGAAATGGCCTCAATCTCTGGCAGGGGAGGTTCAGGCTGAACATTAGGAAAAGAATTTCACAGAAAGTGTCATTGGGCACTGGAACAGGCTGCCCAGGGAGGTGGTTGATTCACTTTCCCTGGAGGTGTTTAAAGGGCAGGTGGATGAGGTGCTGAGGGGCATGGTTTAGTGTTTGATAGGAATGGCTGGATTCAATGATCCAGTGGGTCTTTTCCAGCCTGGTGATTCTATGAAACTATGAAATAATGCTCTTAATGTAACAGACTCAATCAAAATGTATAATTACAAGGAGGCAAGCTGTACTTACATATGTTTGAAACAGATATTAAAAACACAGCTGATTTTTAAAAAACAGCTTATTTGAAGCAGAGGTGGTAACTTCCCTTTAAATTCTGAAAAAGTCTTTGGTTTAGCTCTTAGATTTAAATGGTCTCAAGTTAACCCAAATTTTCCAATAAAGTTTATAAAAAATTAAAATACGTTAAGCGATGTTACTGTTAAGAAAGATTCATATATGGCATCTGCACAGACTAACGGATGGGGCAAGGCAGCAAGGATAAGATTACGAGAAAGCACAGTGAAAAAGGAAGTGATGTGCAAAAGAAAACACAGTAGGAATATTAGCCTACCAAGAGAAAATTATGAAAAATATGAGTTTTTTGTTTATATAAAAATGACAAAATTAAAGTGTAGAAGTAATGTTTGTTCAGTTACATAGAAAGCTGATTAAATGACCCATATCTAAGCCCTTTCTTTTTGTTTTCCTTAATTAAAACCAAATCCACTTAATTAAGTGTGTCTGAATTTCAATTCGTTAGGCTGCAGTGGCATCTTAAGCAGTATGTTTACGCAGGCAGTTTCCATAATAGAAGAGAAAAATCCAGCATCTGAGAATGAGAAGCTTGAGAAAAGTGTCTTGAAAAATATATCTATTATTTTTAACTATTAAAAAGATATCAGCAGGGATCTGATGAATCAAGAAGATGCTGTACCTTGCACATGTAAACATCATTAAGAAACAAATAAAAATTATAGGATTTTTCCTTAGGTTTGCATTTTGAAAATTTCTCATGGATTACTAAAAATGGGTGACCTTTTTTTAGAGACAGAATCCATACACAAGGCTAAAAAGTTCTGAGAAGTAGGACAATTTATTAAGCATAGACACATGTAAACACATAATATTTCTGTCAACAGACACCTGGTCCCTTCACCATTCCAGGACAAAAAGGGGTGACTATTCTAAAGAGGTACTGCAAACAGGCTGTATTTCAATGAGAAGACTGGAGATTTCAGAAACGAAATTCCCTCTCAGCATAGAGATACACTCTGGACTGCCACAGGTATAAAATGAAATAGCAGTTTGCCTTCCCACCTCTCCATAACTCAATATCACATTCTCTTAGGCTCCACAAAAGACAGAGCCAGCACACCTAGTTTCTTGCATAATTGTAGCTTTTCTTGACTCACTAGCCCTTACCAGGTCAGTACCAACTCTAACAACACAAAGAGTTGATTACACTGCAAGAAGCCCGTTGCTACCAAGGCTGTTACACGAAACACTTACTGCACTTGAGAAGCTGGACCTGGTGGAGTGGCTTCCTATCTAAGCACAGTCCAGCTTCAGGAGTTTAAACATTCAAACCTTGTTGGTTTAAGGGAGTGACTGGTACACTGAAGTAAAATTTAGTAACACTTCTGCATGGATATAAACATCCACAGAATTCATAACATTGTGTCTGCACTTACATGTGTTATCTTATTAAGATAGTCTTGGCCTTTTTTTTCCATCCATTTTGAAATTCTGAAGACATTTCTGGTTCAGGAACTAGCCCTAAATTAAAAATATTTACGATGAACTAAGCCCTCTGACACAGTTGCTTTATGATACTTGTTTAGAGCAGAGATCACTGTTCAAGAACAGTTGTAACTCTCAACCCAATATGTCAAACATTGCCCTGACAGGGTCTTCTGTGTTCTTTCCAGTAATCAGTACAGGAACAATTTTTTGTTTGTTTGTTTGTTTGTTATTTTCTTAATGTAAGAGCAACACATAAAAGCCAACTAAGGGTTTTTCATGCCTTCTTGTGAAGGAGTTGGGAAGCAGAGATAGAGCAGAGCAGTGCAAGGGGAAGATGAGCATACCGTATTTCCAAATGTGGAACACCTTATTCATTGCTCCCAGCTCCGCAGACCAGAATCCCACCAGCTCCGAGTGAGCTGTGCGAAAGTGAACATACTTATTGAGCATTTGCACAAACTCATTCATCTTTGATGGCCTAATATCATAGGTGCGAATTTCGTAGAAAACGCCATTATTTTGTCTGGGCCCTGTAGCAAGGGATGCGAGTATCTGAGAGAAAATAATAAAATATTAATATTAAGAACTTATTCTTAAGCTACAAACCTATATTCTGCCTAGTTCCTAGACTTTTTTAAAAACAGAGCAATAAATCAATGNCTGGCAGCTCTCCAGACAGACTTCTCCCAGTCTGTAGCACTGCACAGGGTTGTTGTGCCCCAAGTGCAGGACCTGGCATTTGGCCTTGTTAATCCTCATGCCATCGGTCTCTGCCCAGAGGTCCAGTCTGTTCAGATCCCTTTGCAGAGCCTCCCTACCCTCCAGCAAATCCACACTTCCACCCAGCTGCAAACGTGCTAAGGGTGCAGTCAATGCCTTCATCCAGGTCATTGATAAAGATAATGAATAGAATTGGACTGAGGCCTGAGGGGCACCACTTGTGACCATTCTCCAGCTGGACTTAACTCCATTTACCACCACGCTCTGAGCCTGGCCATCCAACCAGTTTTTCACCCAGCAGAGTGTTCACCTGTCCAGGGCAGAGGCTGACATTTTCCTAAGCAGAATTCTGTGAGCAACTGTGTCAAAGGCTTTACTGAAGTTCAAGCAGAGTACACCAGCTAAATGTATTATTCCAAGGCCAGGCTGCTGATACCACTGCAGCAGAGGCAAAATCAACATGTGCCTGCACTGCTCTTACATAACCAGGCCACACTACTGTCATCTGATTTCTAACTAAAACAGTACTGGCAAATTACATATGGTTGGCAAAAGAATGAAAGAGCCACCAGTGCTTGGGAAAAGACCGATTCCTTCCAGCACAGGATCTGTAAAAGTCTGCATCCTTGCCTTTCACTGGCTGCTCCCTAAAGGCTGGTTGAGAGGAGTTTTTCTATTCATTTAACAAAAAACCTTTCATAAGTCCCAGGGTACACTTAACTTTGTGGCTCCCTCGATAGCCTGGAACATGCTACTCTCAATAAAACTAGAAAAATTAAAGCCAATCCAAATCTTTGGCCTTAGTCTAAATTTACATGGAGGTGACTGCAGGATGGATTTTGGACTTGACTAATCTCATGAGCACCAGCAGTCACACACACCATGCAGCTCAAGCCACCAAACAGAGATTGGCAAAGACCAAAGGTCATGTTTTCTAATGGTCCTTCACAGTATCACACATCGAGTTCTAGTGGCCATGTGCTGTATCTGCTTTTAGCAGTTGCGGTTTCTAAGTCCCCAAGGACTCTGAACATTAATCCAGCACTAGTGACCATTCCTCTGCCGGATTTCTGCTTGGCCAGGGAAGCTCTGGCTGCCTGGTCCCAGGAGGTGCTGTCCATGGCAGAGGGGCTGGAACTGGATGATCTTTAAGGTCCCTTCCAACCCAAACCATTTTGTGATTCGAGGATTGTGTATCACGACAACGCTGCCATTCAGCCCTACGGCCCCAGCCCCGCCCCCAACAATCATCATCAGCGAATAAACTCCGCCCACCCAGTCAAACCACGCCCCCCTCGAAGCCAACCCCCACCCCCGTTCACCTAAGCAAATCAAGCCCCGCCCCTCAGAGGCAAACCCCGCCCTCGCGAACTCCAGCACCCCAAAACAACTACATCCCCCACAAAGCCCCGCCCCCTCCGACCCTGGCCATACGCACCCACCCCCCGCCCTAACCCCCCTCACCGCTCCCCAGTTGGCACCTGCTGGCGGTGCCGGGCCAGCCCCGCGGCGGCGGTCAGGGCGCGGCGGAGCGTCCCCGGGGGCAGCATGGCTCACAGACCCAGGAGGCGCGGCGCTGTCGCGAGACGAGGGCGCGCGGCGGAGCCTCCCCTCGCGGGGCGGGTCTCGACACCGCCCTCTGCGCGGTGGGATGGTTGATGCCGATTGTAGTCACTGGGCTGGAAGTCCAGCCGTACCTCGCTTGCCACTAGACTGTCCGTAAGCCCCTAGCCTGCCCGTCTTCTAAACACCTCCGGGGATGGCGACTCTCTCTGGGCAGCCTCTGCCAGAGCCTGATAACCCTTTTGGTGAAGAAATTTTTCCTAATATGCAGCCTCAATCTTCTCTGCCAGAGCTTGAGGCCGTTCCCCCTTGTCCTGTCCCCTGTCACTTGGGAGAAGAGGCCAGCTTCCTCCTCTCCACAACCTCCTTTCAGGTAGTTGTAGAGAGCAATGAGGTCTCCTCTCAGCCTCCTCCAGGCTAAACAACTCCACTTCTCTCAGCCGCTCCTTGTAAGACTTGTTCTCCAGTCCCTCATCAGTTTCATCTTTCTCAGGATTTGCTCCACAGTCTCAACATCCTTCTTGTGGTGAGGGGCCCAGAACTGAACACAGGATTCGAGATGTGGTCTCACCAGTGCCCAGTACAGGGGCAGAATCACAGCTGTCAACCAACACCTCCAGGTCCTTCTCCTCCTGGCAGCTTTCTAGCCCGTCTTCTCCTAGTCTGTAGCACTGCACAGGGTGTTTGTGTCTCAAGTGTAGGACTTGGCATTTGGCCCTATTAAACCACATTCCATTGGCCTCATCCCACTGGTCCAGCCTGTTCAGTTCCCTTTGCAGAGCCTTCCTACCCTCCAGCAGATCGATGCTTCCTCCCAGCTTAGTGTCACTCGGTAACTTGCCCACCCTCCAGAGTTCCCCAGATCAAACTTCAAGTGGTATGGATTGCATACAAGTACTGCAGCCCCAGCCTTCCTCTGGAAGAAAACCCCATGGGTTTTTTTGTGTAGCATTCCTTGGGGTAAATCTGAGCCATGTGCCAGGGCTGTGTAATGCCAAGCACTGTCACCTTGTTACTACACCCAGATGCATAGTTCCTACTAACAAGCAGTTACCGAGGACTGGGTGTTTATGATACCTGAGACTCCATGCCTTTGTGAAATTAAGACTTGGCCAAATCAAATGTAAAGGTAAACCTTGTACTGGTGTCAATGCATCCACTGACCCATGGGAATTAAATCAGCTCCTAGCAAAGGGTGATTTATGGATGACTATCTAAATTAGCAAGGCAACATCATCATAGAATCATTAGATTGGAAAAGACCTTAGAGACCATCAACTCCAACTGCACGTGTCTACTACTAAATCATGTCCCCAAGTGCCTTATCTACTGGCCTTCTAAACACCTCTGGGGATGGTGGCTCAACCACCTCCCTGGGCAGCCTGTTCCAGAGCTTGATAAGCTTTTCTGTGAAGAAATATTTCCTAATGCCCAGTGTAAACTTCCCCTGACATAGTTTGATGCTTCCATGATTCTTGTTAAAAAGGGCAGTGCATTCCTTCCTCTAGCTCAAGTAATTGATTTCAAGGGCCTCTGCATGGAATTGCAGTGAAGAGAGAAAAGACAGATTCATGCTTATGGAGCTTTCATATGTTTTTGCTCACAATTACAGATAATTTTTATTTTTAAAGACAACCCCAAGAACAGAGATTGTCTAAATTAAAAAAGATATAAAAAGTAGTTCTAACTAACATGTTAAAAGAGTAGTCTGGAAAGGATCAAGCATCTGCACTGCATTTATGTTATATGTCATTTTAAAGTGATATTCTTGGTTTCATTTTTTATATCAGAACAACAGCATGATACATGCTAAAGTGCTTTTGCAATATGGTGTGAATAATTCTGTTAGAGTAGAAGCACATATGAAGTGTGATTACTGATGGAGCTATTGCTGGTTTAAGACTGGTGTATTATGTGGGGTTTTTTAATGAACAAATTGTATTTCAACTGAACACAGGGAATGACATGCAAAAATCTGAAATATTTAAGGTTATCATCTTTTTATCTTATTATAAGGATAAAGTGTTATTGTTCGTAGCCATGTTGTGCTGGAATATTTCCCCACATTTTTTTAAAGCTTTTATTTTTATTGTTTGAACTTTTCCTGTGTTTGCTTACTCATGAGGAATGATCACACAAGCCAGAATTTGAATTGAGTAGACGTAAAAAGTAGGTTTTGTTCTTATTAGCCTGAATAGTCAAGACAGAGCTTTGATTTTATATTTCTTTTGTGTAGTCAGGGAATAGAAAAGTAAACGTGATTTTTCATATTTGAGCAAAATGGTTCAATACAGTGCAGAGCTAAAATTTACAGCAAGCTGCACTGGAGCTCATGAAGGTGTGAAATGATTCCCTGAAACAATTCAGCAATGATTTTATACAGCAAGTGAATTTGAGGAAACAGCTTATGAGTGCAACTAAGGAAGTAGCTAAGATAAAATTCATTGAAAGGCTATTATCTCAGATCTGCATTTTTGCCTGGAACTTGAATTCACCATACCCCCTGGTATTTTCCATTTAGTGTATGCTAGAAGTCCAGGGGTATAGTCTTTCCACATAAGTGTGTTAGTGACAGTGGCAAAGTGAAAGGACTGCCTCCTCAAACTCTTGCTTGCCACTCACATGTCTGTCTACCAATACACAGAATGGTAAACAGCAGCTATGCTTCAAACATAAAAATCACAGCTCACAGATCATATTGGACACCTGGCAATGACAGTATTGATCTTGCAGAAGAAATAATAGTAGACAGTATCTGTTACAAATACTTTCTGATGGGCAGTTTTAATTTGCATACTGAATTGATGAGTAAAATGAAATTTTCAATTTCCGTAGCTGTGACTACCAGAGATACCTGGGTTTATTAGGAACTTTCAGTACTAATGGAACCCAAAGTTCCATGGAAGCAAAATGCAAGAAGGAAATTTGTGTGCACTAGTGTATTTATGTATTGTACTTCCTGCATGCAACATCTTCATCCATTCTCATTTTCATATGGAACATAAAACACTTCTGATCTGATCTGCATGTGACTTGCAAATGTGAGCAACCACTAGATAGGATTATAAAATTTCTTCTGTACTCTAAATGGAGATGATGATTATGAAGGAGAGGTAATCATCTGTACCAAAAGACTTAATGCTTTCAAGAGCAGCTTAAGCTTAATCCGTAATGTTTGCTTAAACACAGAGAAAGTGACTCAAAGTTTTGGAAAATGAGAAAGCATGGTACCTGCTTCTTTGCTAGGGATCATGTTCCCATTTTGCAGTCTTGTGCCAAGTCCATCCCAGAGGTGGAGAAAAGATGTAGTCCTGGGCAAGCTTACGAGAGCGAGGCAAGGCTAAAAGGAATCACTTTCCTTTCCTGGGCAATTTCTTTTACCCTCTCCCACTTTGCATCCAAGATAAATGCAAGCAGGCTACTCTCAGATGAGTGCATCCCCTCACACTGTCTTGTTGCTGTGCTTGTGTTAGTGGGAAGCCCTGATCGACTAGCTAGCCCCTTTCCCTTGTGCTGTCCTACTGAGCCTGCCCCCTGCAATGCCCAGCGTAGAAGGAGAATGTTGCTGATTTATTGTGGTTAACCTGGGTGAAGAACCATCAATGCTGGCACATAGTAAGCATGTAATCTCTAGGTATTTTGAGTTTTATCTCTTTATGTGTGGCCCACTGCAATACCAGTAAAACTACTTGGGGCATTGACCCACAGAGTCCCAATGGCTGTGTTAATGAAAGGAAGTTCATGATGGCTGTGCTTGGTGTCCTTGAGGTTACAGGCAGCAAATCTTGTTGCTGTTTTGTTGTGAGCAAGCTCTTCTGCCCTAATTTAGCTCCTGAGTTTGAGATTAGGTCCTGGAGGCTTTTTCATCAACTCAAAGCCCAAAATAATGAGTGAGATTTCTAAGCAAAGCTTAGTTATCAACTCAAGTAACTCACCTCTCCTAATGATCAATGTAATTGCTTGCATAAACATCTCTTTCCTGTAGAAATACAGCCTTGTCTCGCTTGCATGGAGAAGTTGTTCCCCCTTCCAGTCTCTATAAATAACACCTTTCAAGGCATCCTTTGCCTGGAGTAGCATTGAAATGAGTACTGATAATAGGCATCTGTTTCTGCCTTAATTGCTCTTCCCTGAAGCCCTAGAAAACTTGCTTTTCTTGGTACTGCAAGTTACCCTGTGTTATACAATGTCTCTTGCCAAAATTCAGGAGTCACTGCTGCTCTTTAGGGTAATGAGCTGCAGATCTGTGCTAATCACACAAGGGAAATCTGCAGCAGTTACTTGTCAGCTGCCTTTGCATGTGTCCAGCATGGTGTTGTCTGTCACCATCTCTGTCCTTCCAGTGTGAATCCTGGAGCAATGAGCACAGCTGAAGGCTGGACTCCTTCATCTACCTGTGAGTGAGCCATGGTTAACACAGGTCGAATGTGCTGAACAGGGTATAACTTGGTTAATTAAACTGATGGCCTAAGAAGATGGAGGCTGGGAGCAGAACAGACAAGTTCTGCCACCATACTCCTCAAAGCAATCCCTAGAGTGGCACTTGGCAACAAGAGTTGTGAGATATACCTCAGCACTTCTTCTACCACACAGAAGTTGACTGTAGCACTTGAATAAACTACATGTAGACAGATATGCACTGAGAAGATGTGCAACCTGAAGAATGTTTGCAAGAGGGCTTGGCTCACCTGGAGATTGTAACTTACACCAGAGCCCACCCTTTCACAAAAATAATACTGGCTTCTTTTTGTTTGCTTACATTGACCCACCAAGGATGGGTTCTTTCAATAACAAGCAACAGTGGTGTCATTTAATATGCCCACACCATTTCAGAAAGTGCTTTGAAAGGGTGCTCTCTACTATTGCTATTGTAGAGTGATCTCTCTTATAATTTGATTCATCAAAACCAGAACAACCCAAATCTTTCTTTTTTTAAGCCAAGGAGCCCATAAAACCTTAATGCAGAGTCCCTTGGCTTTTACAACTAAAGGAAGGTGATGATATAGATAGTTTCATTCTGAAGAAAAACTTTTATCCGTAAGCATTTCAGTGACTCTATGTGGATCTCTTCTGCAGTGAAACAAAAATAAGACCAGCCTGAACCAGAAAGTATTCCAATACTTGTAATCATCTTCTAGGAGAAGGAATGCACCTATTGTAGAGAGAATGCTTCCAAAAGTCTAAGATGGCTTGGTACTAGTATCCATGAGTCACAGTAGTGTTAGACAAATTGGTTTAAGCATTCACTTGGAGGGCTTCAGATATCAATACTTACCCATAGGATTCCTAGTATTCTGAAGTCCTGCACTTCCTCACATGTACTTGGATGCTAGTTTGATGTAGTCACTCTGGAAGAACTTTGATTTTTAAAGACATCTGCAGTATAGTACAAAATTCCAGAACAAAATTTTTAAAGTAACTTCTGAAAGAGAATACCTATCTACGTGGAGGTCTGCCAAAGAGTAAGCTCTTCCACCAGCCTTTACAACATCTGCACAATCTCCAATTTTATATTACTTTGGTCATGCTATGCTAAGTTAAGCAAATTGCTATTTCTAGACCTGTCTGTCAGGTGAACTGGGATTCGATTTGTTTAGGACCAGGCAGACTGGGAGCAGCAGAACATGGGTTTGAATCTAGGTATTTCTAGCTCCAGAACCCAAAATGTATGGTCTATAAGCCTGGAACATCTTCACACTTGGTGACAGATAGCTGCAGTGATTATTGCTCACCTCTTATGAGAAAGCAGGCTGTTGCATTTTTGCTTTATCCAGGAGGTAGGCCTATCTCAACACAAACAAGTTATACAGGCAGCCGGACTTGTGACAAAAGCTGAACAAAAGCCAAGGTGGTTTTAACTTAGAGAAGAGGTGACTTGGGGGTCAAATGATCCTTTTTCATGTAATTACATGAGTGCTTCAGGAGAGAAAGGTGTAATCTGTTCTTTCTGTCCATGGCGGATAAGATAAAGCAGCCAGTTGAAATTACAGGAAGGGAAATTTAGATTAGATGTTTTCCACTTGTTAAGATAGTGAAACATTTGAAAAGACTGCCTAGGAGAAAGTAGGATATCCAGGCCTGGAAATAACAGGGATGGTTAAAATGGTGTTCATGCATTCACACAGCTGGTATGGGCTAGATTAACATTTTTAACCTGTGCAATGTGGACCAGAGTCTGTGAGGCATACACAGTCCATGCAGTGTGAAAGGGCAATGGGAAAACAGTTTAGAAACACCCATCAGTTCACAGAGATGAGGGATATGGTAGATGTCTCCTCTTAGCTCTGAAGGTTTATTTGGCATGTTGGGGGCAAAACCTGTAAAAGCACCATTGTGTAAAATGGTAACACTTTGACTAAATGCTGAGTAATGTACTTGTGTATCACCATCCCTCCTAATTGCCATCAAGATGGCTTGCAGCCCTTTCTTTCCTGGTTAAAGAGGGTTGAGATATTTTTGATTAGCTGGTTTTGTGGGTTCCCCTCAGACATCTTGTCTAAGTCAGTTTCTGAGAGAAAATAACTGCTACATACATCTGGAGATTTTTATGGTGTGTTGATAAGAAGTAGCTACTGCCAAGATCAGTCCTTTGTCACTGAAAGCCAACAAGAGCCTTCTACATTTTGAATGACCACTGAAGCAGCCAGGAATGCCTCAGGATTAACTATTGCAATGCAGTTCTGCCCCCTATATGCCATGAAAGAGTTGTTGCTGGGATTGATAATGACTAAAGAATAGACAACAGTAAATGCCATGACATAACTTGCTTCAGCTGTTTTCTTCATAATTCTATCTCTTTCTGTGATGTCAAGGCAGCAGCCTGTGTATTTACCACAGAGTTGCCCTTTGGTAACCAGGATCTGTTCCCTCAGACAGCAAAAAACCCCTGAAAGTGTCCTCTAGTTAGAGCCGGCAGAATTTCAAATGATCCAGCTGCATTGTTGCTGTTGAATCACCAAGAAAACTATGGTCTTGCTTGCCTGTGAGCAGAGCAGATAAACCACAAATTTTTACCAATGGTAACAAAAAGTGTTAAGTCTTTTTTCCTACAGATTTGTTCTTTTGGCCTTACATCATGCACTCCTATCAGTATTTCCCATCTGCTGTTTGTGTCCTGGTCAATACCTCTGGCAGGCAAAAATGTGCCTAGATGAGTGGATCACCTACCAATGCTAACTAAATCCTAATAGTATGTGCTTCTTCCTGTCTTTCCCTTGAAACATTCATTAATAAAGTTCTGATTTCCATTAACCTGATTCTCTCCAAGACCTCTGTCCTACTTTTGTTTGAAATTAGCTCACTGGTTCAAAAGATTTTACAGAAAGTAGAGAGATGAACAAACAGATAACAGGTAGCATAACCTTGTAAGCTCTTGTTTTCTTAGAAAATCAGGCTAAAACAAGCACCTCTTAATCAAATTGTTGCTGCCTGTGAGGTGCTCATATTAGGCACCCAAAAGAAAGCCTGAGCTTCAAAAACCAGGGGGCCAAATCCAGCAGACTCCTTGGGAACTCAGACTAAGTACAAAATTCCTGCCCAGGTTGGTCTGATTGAATCCTCATTGATCCAATATTCAGCACAGTTCCCAGTACAGCTTCAGCAGTCTGTGAGGACAGGAGATGTAGACACCTTTTTGGCTGAAGGATGGAACTGACTTCAGAAGCACTGGGGTTAGTCCTGTTGTGTGATGGTGCCTTCTTTTGATACTAGAAGGAGAAGCTAAGGTGATGGGTTGAAAGATATGGCAAGGGGAAAAGCACAGAATCTTAGTAGAAAATAGCGCCTTCTGGGACACCTTTGTTAGACTCTTTGTCATGTGATTCATACCAAAACATCAGCTTGTAAAATAACATCACTCAGATTTAACTGGGAACTTTTTGGGTAAGGAGCAAAGCTTAGAAAGCATTCTGCATATTTATGTCATTCCCATAGGGTAGACAGTAGTTACACTAATAGTTTTGGGTGGTCTGTACTGTACCTTATTTACTGCAATATGCTCATGTCTTCAAAAACATTCCACTGTGTTCGTCTTCAGAATGCCATTCATTCTCCAGTCCACTCCAAGGGCATGAGTTTTTCCCATAGTGGTCCAATCTGTCACTGCAATGTCCTCTGTATTACTTAGTGCCATTTCCTAAGGATTATTCCAGTCCACGCAGGGAGGTTTTGACTAATGACTTATCTTGCCATCTTTCAAGAAGATCTTGGTGGCTTGAGATCCATTAGTTGTAGACAACAGCTTGTATAGTGTGCGTACTACAGTCTCCCAAACTTTCTACAGGCTCTGATTGACAGGAAAACTCATGCATGTGGCGTCTGTTAAGACAGATGAAGTAAGTCTGTCCACTTCCTCTATCAGATCTCCAGCTGCACACATTGGCCACAGTAAATTACTGGAGTCTATGCCCACCCCCTGCCAATTCTTTTAAAGTATCTCTTTGATCAAAGAGATCTGGCACTATTAAATTAAAACCTGACTTTCTAAAGAGTAAAAAAGAGTCCTTGGCAATCTTTTGCCAGGTTGTCTCAGTGCTTGTAGCACAGTGCTTCTTTTTATGTGTTTGAATGTTTGATATGCAGAAGTGAACCTTGGTGAGGTACCTGTGAATCCTCAAGCTCCATCAGACACAGCGGTACAGCTTGAAGGCCACAGCCTTGTTACCAAGGTTGCATCTGCAATATTCACATTGCATTCCAAAAATGCCTCCCCTGCAGGAAATGCAGTGGATGCAGGAAATGCAAAAAGGATTCCTGTCACGCCACCAGATGATATGGTGCCTTTTGTCATCATAAGCCTGCAGTATTTTTTTTCTTGGGAGATTAAGGCCATTATTTAAGCAAGTTATTTTAGCAACAATCACATTTTCATTGTGGGAAGTAGAATAATTTTCCACTGTTAACATGGCTGTTGCTAACCTCCAGTGCAAATCTGTCTGCCTTCCACAGGTCTGTCTAAAGAACTTCTGCATATGGAGTTCTTTGAAAAAGCTAGACCTTTAAATTTTACCTACAGAAAACAGTGAAACAGTGAGATTCTTTTGGTATCAAGGAAGCTGCTAGCCCATTGACAAATACTGACTTGCAAAAAGAGGCAAAAATCTCCTATCCAACTCAGATAACCCAAGCAAATTCGAATCAAATGTAGGAGTCAGGTTTATTAAGCTGAGGTTACTGAAAGAACGGTGTTCCCCATTCTAGCAGGAGGATGTGGTAAATGCACCAGAATTCATACTTCAGCACTGTGCTTGACCAGCATCTAATAAGGTGAATGCAAATCCGAGACATTCAGGTCTCAGCTTTGTAAAACAGTCGTGTGTGTGTCTAGTTTCATGTATCTTCAGTGAGACAGAATCATGTGTTTAGTAGGGACTGAGAGGTGCCAGGTTGAAAGGCATGCAAAGAACAGCCTTTTCATATTGACAGTAACACTCACATCTGTGGTTTGATCATGTCATTTACTTCTCTACCTCAGTTGTTTCATCTGAGAAATCAGATTTGACTTTTTGACAGGTGGTGTAGGAGGATTAATTAATGAGTGTGCACCTTGGACTTCATAGAAGTCTTTCAGTATGAAAAACTATAATTATTTGTCCTGCACTTGAAAACACCTAAACAACAACGTTATCCTCAGCACAGATTACTGTTTGTCACAACTGCTCAAAGCAGTACAAGTTGAATGTGCTCAGCAGGATCAGAATCAGACTAAAAGTTTAAGACAGCCATTGAAAATCCAAAGTTTTGGAAGAACATAAAGTTTGGGAAGAACATAAAGCTTTTAGAACCAAGGAAGACTCCAAAGACCAAGTGATACATTTCCATCAGCTCTAGAAGGCTTTGAACCAAGCTTGTATCTCCCACAACTGTGTCTGATGGTTATAACTTCCTCTCCATGTATACATCTTCACCTGCTTCTTTCAGAAAAGAGGAATTCAGCAAGCTCTTCAAAATGAGGGGCAAGTCTTTCTGACATCAAGGAAAGGGAAGAAAACAGCATGTTGCTTTTGCAACAGCTGTAAAAATATACTAGCATCCTAATTTGAAAATATAAATGAAAGAGAATTGTGAAGGATTGGAATAGATACTTGTGGGAGTGAGTAGATTTTTTTCCTTGGCCTGAGTTTGGACTTGGATTTGACATGAGATAGCTACGAAGTCGTAAAGCTGTTTTGATGGAGTTGTAAAAAGTCAATATGATGTTGAAGGCAAAAAAATCAAGCTTTCAAAAGTAGGATAGAAGGATTTTTGGATTTGAGGGAGAAAGGAGCAGCAACTATATTTCACCTGTAGATGCTGGATCCATATGGAGATGGTCAATGATAGGTAGTGGGAAATTACAGGCAATGCCCACCAATGCCCTCAGTTTTTCAGATAAAGCCTGCTGTATGGGTGATTTGATCTCCACGTTGAAGTATTATCTATTTCATGACTCCTGCATTCCTGGTAAGGATTTCCAGGAAGTTAGGAGAGGAAAAGTGACAGCTGCTGTACAGCCTGCTATCCTAGCTTTTAGTACAGTTCTCTGAATGCAGAGGAAGATGTATGGATATGGTGAAAACTAATGCTGCGGACTATATTACAGGAGCAGGCAGGAGATGTTTTATTCATTGCTAATGGAAAAGTAAGGCTGAGGTAAAAGGTGGGGTAACAAATGTGATAGCGGCAATTTATTTTGGGGATAAAATGTAGGAAGAAAGCTCATATGGGAGATGATGCTTCTTGGCTAGAGCATTTTGTCTGCCCAGAGTGGGCCTGGCTAGATGTGGCATTTAGCACAACTTCCAGATTATGGGAAGGAACAAGACTTGGATGGATGGGAGCTTCCTACAGCTTTCCTACTGCTTCAAGTAAAGTTCAGCGTTAAGTCTGTGTGCCTATCTGTGTGCTTATGACAAAGGATTGGTCTCTGGCCAGGGGCAGGGTGGGAATGTACAGTAAGGTGAGGAAACAGCAACAATAAGATAAATGATTGCTGAGAAGGTAGGGGTTGTATAGCGGTGGGGCTGGGACATGTCTCTGAGGCGGCAGCAGCAGTGGATAGCAGAAGAGCCAGGGGACTGATAGCTCTGGTGTTGGGGTCTGGGTTTGGGTGCTGTGGGTGGCCAGGGCTCTAAGGAGCAAGAGGTGGGGTTGATTGTGAGGAACTGAAGGCAGAAATTTAGAGGACGCATCCTGAGACTGACATTTAAGGAAGGAAGAGAGAGAGAGAATTTGAAAGGAGGTTTGGGGTCTTTCTTTGGTGGTGGCAAGAAACTGTAGGAGATTTACACAAAAAGAGTGGACAGGAGTCTTCCCCTGGTTGCCCATTTTCTACCTCAGCTTCAGTGGGTAGTTCCAGGGGTACAATCCCTACCACCTAATGCAGAGATATTCCTCCTTCCTTAGTCTGTCCTCACAGACACCTCAGGGCTCTTGGTCTCCCAGGGCTTTCTATCTCTTCAACTGATCACTTAAAGCTGATGTTAGATCAGGAACCTGTGCAGCTTCCTGGTGTGGCAGATTGCCCCAGGAAACCTACAGCTACAGAAGGAGGAAACACCTTATACCCTCACACTTGGTGATCCAGCCCTTTGTGCTGCAAGCCATGGCTGTTACCGTGGTGCTGCACAAGCAGAGTGCCTGCCTCTGGTGTCATGCTCCAGCCAGACACATAATACCTCCAGCTCAAGTGGTTTTCGGCTTTGGCTCCTGTTCTCAGCTATGGGAATGAAAGGTGTTTTCCTTTGTTTACAAAACCTTCCAAGACACCTGCCTGCAGAGACTTTCCACTTGCAACCAAACTCAGTACTGATCTGTTCACATTGGCTGGGCTTGCTCTGTCCCAGTGCAATTAGCCTAATTGTCATCATTTTACCTTCCATGCATCATCTGTAACTGATGCATGGTCATTGCTTGGGGAGAGCTGGGGAAGGACATGGGTGTATCTGTTTCCAGCTGTTCGTGGTCAACAACCGTTGCAGTTTTGTTTAAGCAGAGGAAGCAGATCTTGTATTTTTCTTCCCCTTTTGGCTGAAGCATTTCAGGCAGTGGCTGCTGTATGAATGTACCAGAGTTGCAGGCCATAATGATCTCATTTTGGGGAGGACAGAGGAGTGATGTGCCTTACATTTGCCTGAGTTGTTGCATGTCATTGCAGCCATAACTGTAGCTGCAGCTGTCCTCCTTTGCCTTGTAAAAAGCTGCTACTTGCCATACCAAAATAAAAAGCTGTTGAATCAATCTTCCCTTCCTCCCACCTCTCATGGGTTTGGTTTCTGGTGTGCAGTCTCAGATCAGTCCAAACCATCTGTAGCTCAAGAAAGAAGACACACACGAAAAGGGGAAAACCATACAGGACTTTACAGAAGTATGCCAGTGTCTAAGAAAGCCAAAAACATAAAGCCACAGTATCTTGGCTTGAAATGCGTGCTTCCCTTGGTCATAGCATACCATAAAGTTTCAGTACTTGGCATCTGCTTTTAAAAGACAGACCAGCGTGATTTTCATAATGCTGTCTAAGGTTTCCCTAGAAGGGATAACAGTCTGTGGATCCACATATGTTACTTAGGAGGGGGAAAGACAACCTGGAGTATTTGTGTTCTGCACAACTACAGTGTGCTTTACTCACCAGTGTAATTGAGTGCACTTTTGAACACCTCTGCTGATGTTCATGCAAAACACTCTTCTTGTGGTTGTCAGTCTAGATGGACTACAAGGCAAGGACAGCAGAGGAATCACTGACTCTAGGGCAGATGGGGCTCTAAGAGGAAGACTCCTAAGAGTAACCATCCTTAGGCAGAAGTTTTGCAGGCTTATTTTGAATGAGCTTTACTTGATTAATACGATTCATCAAAGCTCTGTTGACTTAATGAACATATGGCTGGGTGCTTCAATCTGAGAGAATAAGGTATTTTTCCTTGTATTATTACTTTGCTTTTCTGCTAGGCACTGTATCCTCTGGCACAGATCTGGGAAGCTGTGCATGTTAGATTGGCTTGTGGGGTTGATTATGTATGCTCTGTGCTAGAAGGCAATGGAAAAGCCCCTTCCCTCATATCCTCCTAAAGATCAAACTCCCCCTTGCCATATGGATGACATTGCCAGTAAACCACCCTGTTATTCTCTCTTTTACTCTTTATGTGTCAAGTTGGGAAATGAATCTTGGTGATCTGATGGCTAAAATCCTTCCCCAGTAGCACAGATCTAGCCACAGAAAGAACACTGAGCTCCTGGAAGCTTACTGGAGCAGGAGCAGCCAAGGCGTAACCAATTATTTCTCTGTCACTTTTGGAGGTGCTTAGGAAGAACATGGCCAGTCTCAGCTTGGCTGTGGACCTTTCTTTGGGTTCTTCACTCTGGAGAGCTTTTAGTAGGGCCGTTAGTTGACACCATGAATGCTGCACAGGACAGCCACTTCTGGAGGGAGTCTAAGGAAAAGATTGAGTGACTTGTCCCTTCTGTGGGCTCATGAGTCTTCATCAAACTCCAAGAACCTGTGTCTTTTTGCTGGAAAGGGAATGGTGATCTTGGCTGTCACTGGTGGCTTGCTCAGAAGTTACAGGTTTACTGCAGATGGGCTAATTTCAGGACCCCTCTAAAGAGAAAGCCAAAAAGAGAGATTTACTAGAGATGAAGAAAGACAGGTTAAAATTAAGAGAGAAGGTGACAGCAGAGACCTGGGAGGTCTTTGTACATGCCAAGTGAACATACCAAATCAGGGAAGTTTAACAGGGTTTTGTGTCCTTCAGTTTGTCTTGGACTAATAAGGAGATTTCTGAAGACTTGCCCAGCAGAGCTGGTACCTGTGCTGTGAAGTCCCTGTGTTTTATGAGATAAATGTCAATTCAGGGATCCCCAAAGTCTGATGGATGGCAAAACAAACCTCTGACATTTCCCATCAAGTGCTCTTATTTTGGGTAGTTATAGGGCTCTCAAGGCAGGGAATGTTGGTCATTTCCTTTCTTCCAAAGGAACTTGTCGGAGGAAGTTGAAGTGAAAACTCTGGGGATAAGAGATGGAGGGTTTTGAAAAATTATGTTTCCTGGAGTCCTGGGCATGACAAGACTCTAGAGAATTGTCAGTGGAGGAGGGAGCAAGACAAGAGCTAGTTAACCCCTACAAGGCAAGAGTTTTGGGAGCGAGGCCAAAGAAGCCTGACAATTTGTGATGACAGAGCTGCATGGAGAACTGTGGTACTGGTACAGCTTGCAGCATACCCTTCCTCACAGCAATGCCAGCTAACTAGCCTGTGTATGTACTAACCCATTCCCTGTTGTGTCTGTCACAATGGTCATCATTATTATAATGATTTATTATCTGACTCTTAAGAAATAATAGAAAGGTTACTCTGCACCCTACTGCCAATCTACTGTTCATCTTGTGAGATTGCAACTACATTTCCACGCTTAATTCAGAAAGAAATGATTGTGATGGTGACTCTGTTTTTCTAAGTAAAATGAGAAATAAAGTGTCTTCCCAGCTGTGTCCAGAAAAATCCAGATGCACAGAGGAAAATCTAATAAGTTATTAACTCAGTCTTTCCATCTGCAGATAATGGCATTTCTAGTTGGGTATTTTTTTTTTTTTTATTGCTAGCTTTCCTTTCCCTCATGGAAAGAAAGATTCTCTATTTGATATGAAATGCAATGTCCTGAGCAATTTAATGGTGAGTACCTGGGTGATGGCTTACATCTGGTTTTCTGCCTTTTGAATGAGGAGAAATAATTTGGGAGTGAGCTTCCTGTGCACTTCTCATCTGCCTGTGAGAGGAGAATAATGAGAAACAGAGCACCTTTGTGGGGAAAAGATTACAGAGTTTATGCATTGATTATTCTTTACAAACCACTGATTGAAATATACCTTTTTTTTTCCTGAAGGCATAGGGTGGTGAGAGAAGGTATTTTCAGCCTTGAATTTTTGACTCAGTTGATTCATGTTTGTCTCAGGGAGTGCTGCGAACAGGCTGGTGTCAGTTACCTGGAAGAGGCACTGACCCAGCAATGCTGTGATGCTCAACCCATGAACCTACCCCAGTGCTGCTCTGCTGGTGAGGGAATGCACCCTGTGGCCCCACGTTGTAACCAGAGGCAGGTTTGATCCATGTAGTATGGTCAGAAAGATGTGTTTGTTTTCCTGCCCTGCTTACACTTTGATGATCGAATGTGGGCCTGTTTGACTGTTACACCTGAGCAGACCCTTGACATTATACAACTTACCAATTTTCTGATTTTGTGGCCTCCTGTTTTCCACCCAAGACTCCTTGCAAAGAAGTGATGCACCATAATTACATTTTTGTCTTGGGTCCCAGTTTTTTATTTGCAATACCGTCACCTAGACAACTTCAGCAGATAGGATTACCAGAGCACTTCTGACCATGCAAGGCTCTGTTCCCCAACATATCCTGAGCAACAGTCTGGCCACTTCTCACACAACTCCCCCTTAGACAAGCTGCAAGATTCCTACATCCCTTGTGGTGTTTTCACACTGCCATCTGCTGCAGCCAGCAACTTCTGATGTTTCCTCTGGTTTCCCATGTCCTGTTTGCCTAGCTGAACCTCAGCCCAGGCCACAGCCAAGCTCCCTGCCTGGTACTGGCTCCCTGCTTCCCACCACTACCCTTGGCTGGGGGATCTGCAGCAGCTTAGCCACTGAATCAGGGTGGACATTCCTGCAGAGCTGACTGTTTGACAACTTCACAGAGGTTGAATGGGTGCCTGCTTCTGTCTTCTTTTTTTTTAGTCCTGCGTTGGGCTGTGTCAAAATACATGCTGTATGCTGAACTTTAATCCCTAAACATTTCATAGCACTCTGTAGATACAACAAGCCCTCATAACTACTTAGCAAACTTCCAGTTTTTGTGTCAGCTTTTGCTGCAATCATTTGTTTGATATAAGTAACTAGAAACTTAAATCAAGCCTTTGGACAAAAAATACTAATTTACTTTATAAATGCAAAAAACCACTCAATTTCCCTGCTGATTGCCTGTTCATGGTAATGTTTTGGGATTTAGTATGGCCCTTGAGCAGAAAACAATGATCAATGGTGTAAGAAATACTGCTTTCCCTTGTGAAAATCTCAGGACTAGTGGTGCCAAACCTCATCACCCTCCTTAGCAATGAAGAAAACCAACATCTAGATGCCAGGGTGGCAGAGGCTTGCAGCATCATCTTCCCCCAAACTAGTAAATGCTCTTCTTTCCCATTCTCACGGCACAGGGCATATTCCCAGTAGCCTAAATGTCTGGATGACTCAGGCCAGATGCCTGGATCAGAGACAAAAGGTCAAATTTGTCTCAACTGAACACAAACGTGGTGGGGGGGAACCCAGATGGAACACAGTGGCTGCAGCTGACTCCTAGGTGCCCAGGGCAAGGCAATGGGCAGCTGCCTTGCAAGGAGCAGCACTAGCCCTCATCTCAAACCCATCTTTTGTGCTCAGCTGCCTCCTGGCCTGCAGCAGCATTACCTCAGCAGCCCTATCAGGAAGGAGGGAGGCAAATCACATCACCTCCTCTGGATGGTTTCTTTTTCCACTATGTTAGCCAGCTCAGATGTGGCACAGATGGGGAATTTGCAGCTTGCGTCCCTGCACTGGCTCCCAGGGCCTCAGAGGTACTTGAAACAGATGGGACAAATCCCTAATGGGGCCAAACCATGCTCAGCATCTCATCAGGATGAAGCTCTCCAGCACATTGCCCTTCGCTGCTGGGGCACTGCAATCCACAGTGTGTGTTGGGTCCATGGGCTGCACCACAGGGACACGCTGCTCCTGTGGGTGCCAGCACAAGCCCTGGCACATGGGGCAGAGGTGGATGAGACAGTGCCTGTGGTCCAACTGTGCCAGCTATTTTGAGTGATGGAAAGTCAGATTTTCAGTCAGTTTTTCCTGGCGGACAGAAAGTACTGGAATGGAGGGCTGCTGAGCATGGCAGGCAGCAAATCCTGTGCTGCTTTTGGGGTGCAGTCTTCTGCAAAGTGGCATGGGCAGAAAACAGGAGCAGCACTGCTTCAGTATGGAGCGGTGGGTGGTGGAAAATGGGGACATCAGGTTAGGAGGAGCAGCATGAATTCTGTGTGCTGCAGCCCTCTTAGGAGCATGATGTAGCCTCCAAATGAGCTGGAAAAGCAGCTGATGGTGCTGCCAACTTGATCTCATTGCCAAACAGGTGAAGTTCCAGGTAAGGGTGCATCGTGCCTTACCTTTATCCTTTCAGAAATAGACATTTATTTATTTATTTATTTATTTATTTATTTATTTATTTATTTATTTATTTATTTATTTAATTTTTGGTGCTGGCGGATTGAAAGGCTGAGGTCACTCTGTGCTGGGAGGGAGAGTGGCTCTGGCAGCGAACTGGGAGGCCGATGGGGAACAAGACAGGCTTTCTGCTCTGGGTGTGGTGCACTCACCACAGCCAGTGACTCCACCAGGGCTACCCAGAGCCTTTATTAACAGGAGAGCAACTGGAACAACCTTGCCTTCCACATAACACACAGCTTTTGTTTTCCAGTGTAGTGGAAGGAGCAGAAATAAAGTGCTTAGCAAGTCCCGGTGCTTGCTCCAGATTGCTCCAGAGAGCCCGTCCTCATTCTGATGAGTTAAAAACCCCAAAGCTCCCAACTGCTATTGAACAGAACGCAAATACGCTGAAACTGCAGAAACTAACATCCTTCTTTCTCCGGCCTGTCAGGTACTTGCGCAGCCAACTCCTGCAGCCGGGACGTGAAACGTGGGGGATTTTCTGAAGTGGAAACTCGCTTTCATGGAAAAGGACACTTTCCAGAGTTCCCAGCTAGAGAAATCCTAACGATGTGCCTGCGAGCCCGGAAACCTGAGGATGCAGAACTTCCAGTGAACTGCGAAAAACATGAAAAACGAAAAATCGGTCCTGGTTGTTGGGTTTGAAGCCGGGCTGCGATGGAAAACCCCGGCGCTGGAAAAGGGTTTCGGGTCCTCGTTCCCCCTCCTCCACCCACACCACCCCACAGCACGCAGCCCAGCTCATGTTTTTCACTCCGCCGCATTCGCTAATCCTGAAATAATTATTCCCTCTCCGTTNTCCAATCCGTTTGAGGAGCACGTGGCAGCCCCTCCGCTCCCCCGCCCGGCCCCGCCCCGCACCGGGGCCGCCGCTGCCGGCTCGGCCGCGCTTTGACCAGCGGGAGCGCGGCCGCCACCGGCCATGGGCGATGGACGGGATCGGCGGGAGCGCGGTAAGGGGCGGGGGGGCTAGGACCGCTCCTCCCTTTCCCCGTTCCTTCCCGGCACCTTCCTCTTCGCTTTTTCCCCTTCTTCCCTTTTCCCCTTCTCGCCCCTTTTTCCCTTTTCCCCCCTTTTCCCCTGTCCCCTTTTTTCCGTCTCCTTTTTCTCCACTCCCCCTTTTTCCTCTTTCCCCGCTTTTTCTCCTCTCCCCTCTTTCCCCTCTTCCCCTTTTCCCTTACCTCCCCTTCCCCCCTTTCTTCCCCCCTTTCTTCCCCCCTTTCTTCCCCCCT
>WAAB01013273.1:0-12979 GCA_013389865.1 Piaya cayana | reverse complement strand
TCTTTTTTCTTTTTATTCTCTTTTCTTTTTCTTTTTTCTTCCTTTCTTTTTTTCTTCTTTCTTTCTTCTCTTTTATTTCTTTTTTTTTTTTACTTCTTCCCTTTTTTTTTCTCCTTCCTTTTTTTTCCTCCTTCTTTTCAGACTTTTCACACGGGGGAAAAAAACCCATTACTGTGCTCATTACTGCTTGATCCCCAGGAACACCAGCTGCACCAAGGAGGCAGCACAGGGACACCCACTTCCCAGGGCTAGGACTCACAGCCTGCATCCTGTGTGGTTGGTTTTCTGTCTCCATGTAACTTGTCTGTGTAACAAATCAGCGCTGTTGCTGCACTGACAAGCTCACTTAATTCTCTCAACCAAACTCTTGAATTAAATGGGATGTGATCTGTTTCTGGATTAGTAGTAGTGTTGTGCTTTCTGGGGAGGAATTGGGTTGAGTTGAATTCATCAGAGGTGTAAAGTTAAACACACAGAGGGATGATTGTGTGCAGCTGTGGTGCTATCTTCGTGCTTGCTACCAGGGGCTGGAGCTATACTTCTTAATGGGAACATAAACATGGAATTGTAAATGAGCCTGAACTTCACTTAAACTCACTGAAGATGCTAACTTCCCATACAGATGCAGTGTTTCCGTGCCATAAACAACAATTACCTGGCTCACACACAGTGCCCATTTGATGGAGGAAATGGGACATCACCAGAGACCATTATGATCCAAGTGAGCCAGTTTATTGAAGTTCACAACAGATTCTTATACCTTACGCGATTAATACAGGCTATTGTTTAGCAAGCAGATTCAACAATCCTCCTTTAGCAATAAGCAATCAATTTGTTACATTAATCTAATGCTTTCCCATGAGAAACAGCTATGGGAGTATTCTAGCTCACAGCTCGACAGACTACAAAGCAACAACTCAAGGTCTACCAAAGAAAAGTTACCAGTGAGAAACAAGCATTACAGCAGAACAATTGTTTAATGTTGTAGAAGAAACTTTGAGCCTGTATAAAGCTTTGTATTCGTGGCGTGTATGTGCGAAACTATGCATACAGAGCTGCAAAGCCTTATGTCTTTATTTCATTTAGCCTAAGTTGTTCAGTGCTTGGAGATGCTCACTAAATGGCCTCTGGTCTGTAGTCACCAGTCACCAGTTAGTACTTTGCCAGGCAGAGCAACTGCAATTACTGCTGCTTTTGCAGCTTCAGTCACAGTTCATTTCAGTCTGCATAGGGCCATTGGAACAGAAAGTCAAATGCAATATTTCTAATGAAACTGGTTGTTGCATACACAATGTTTGAAGCAATTGTAATAGGCTACTGAGAACCATCCAAGCCTTTCTGGTTTATCTAACAGAAAGAAACTTTTATCTACTCCAAATGCTTTTTCATCAGTAATATCCTTAGTTGATATGTTTCTGCAGATGTTACTAGTTTAACTCTAGCTATGAATCTGACCTAGTGTCAGATTCATAGTGACTGAGAATTTGGCTATAGACACAATGGTTTTGGGGTATACCTTTTGTGGGGAGAAGGTGAGGTTAAACTGTGTAGGAGTCCCTGTGCAAATGCTCCCCTTCAGTCACAGCCTTGGTTCATTGCAGAAAAACAATGTAAGAAATACTATGTGGTAGTGGTAATGTTAAAACAATTCCAAGAAACTAATGATCGACTGTCTTCAAAACTTGATACAACAAAAACTAGGACTTCTAGATATACAAAGAGAATTCTTACACAACTTAACTGTGAAAGGGGGTGCTTGAGTAGATTATCTGATTTACTGTTGCCATTTCTATGCTATCAAATTGAGAAGGAAAAGAACAGTATGGATCCTAGTGAACATACTAGTGTTTTGTTTGGTTTTTTCAGTGAGAATTTCTTCACTGTTGTCAGGCTGCATAGCTGAAAGGCTTGGATATCATTTAGAGTATTTCCCCTCCCTGCCTCTCCTGCAAAATGGTCCTTGCCCATCTTACCAGGAAAGTTTGGCGTTTGGTTTTGTAGCTTTGATTTAAAGAGATGGTTTTGAGTTTGATTGCTGTGAAAACAAGAGGCAGCCTGTCTGTGGGAGCCAGGGACCAGTGCCACGGAGCATCTCTGCAGACAAGTTACTGTTTCTGTGGGCGTGCTCTGAGCCAAGTGCTGGGAACTTCAGCACTGGGTCTGGTGGTCAAGGCAGCACAATGCACACCCTGCACGTGGCCATGAGAACAGAGGGAAGATGCTTTAGTCATGGCTGATAAACTGTCCTTGTGCATGCAGCACAGCTTATTGCTTGAAACAACCCATGCTCCATGGAGAGATGTGCTGACAGATCTTGGAGCTGAGGGGATTTTTTCTGAGGCATTGCTTGTGCTACTTTATGGAGTTCCTCTGTTTGATTGCAAGAGTCTAGAGAGATGGCAAGAGCCTGAGGTAGTCCTGGTTGAAAGATATAGTAGAGGTAGCACTGGCTTAGGGAGGGAATAGCATTTGGAGAGTAAGATTAGGCAGGTCCCCAGGGTACCACAGAGCCATCTGTCGAGCTGCTGCGCTCCAGCTGAGGTTGGGCAAACGTGTGAACTACTGCCAAAAGTCAGAGGTCAGGGCAGTGAGCACCAGGCAGAGTATCCCGCTTCATGTCAGCTCTGCAGTGCAAGTGCTGAGAATCACTGTGGTACAGCAACTGGTAGAGGTGATCAGTGTAAGGTTTGTGGGCTCGGCCAGAAGAGATGGGAGTGACACCCCTGGGCTCAGCAATGTGTGCCACCCGTGCTCTGTGAAGGGATATTTCCTTGCAGCTCGTTCCTGATGGAAAGCAGCATCTGGCTTCTGGCAGAGTGAGGATTTAATGGTCTGGCTCTCTCACCCAGACCTGCTCCGTGGCCCAGTGCTGTGGGTCCTTCCCTTTGGAATTTTGGCTGGGATAGGGGATGTGTAATATAGGTCTCCTCCAGATTATGGCTATGCTGAAAAGTGGGGCCACAGATGGATAAATTTAAGTCTTGAGCAATTTGCATCTTAAATGTAAATATCTGAAACTCTTTCTGAAGAGATTCCTGCCCTCTGGCACCCATGTTAAGAGAGGCTGTTCCAAGACTTTTTTTGCCTGTTTGCACTGAGAGGAGGGGTATAGGGGTACAAGTGGTATGCTTCCATGGGATGAAATAGTTATTTGAGATCAGCTCTAAGTGTCTGCCTGGCACTTTCAGTCTGACTGTGAGTGTTCTGTCCCTTTCAGGAATGGCACTGTTTGAAGCATGCTTCTTCAGTGTTTTTCCACGTGCTTTTTCTGAGCACAGCCCCTTCTTGCTATGAGATGCCTCTTGCTGTTTTGCCAACTCCTGTCTGAGACTACAGTCTCCTGGGATGCTAGCACCCAAGCATTTATTCTCTGCATTATAGAGATGAGCAGGATGGGTTGTGGATGATGCTTACAAGCAGGGTGGGGTGAGGGCTACCCCTCCAGGTGCAGTCTAGGTTGCTACAGCGTTTAATCAGGAGTCAGAGGAGCCCTTTAAGCTTGAATTGCTCCTGAATTGCCTGTGCTTCCTGGATGCTGTAAGCAAACAAACCTGTCAGGGCACCAGGTGAAGCTGTCATTAAGGCATCAAGCTGTCCATCAGAATGAAAGCTCTTGCATTTCCACCTCTGCTGAGCATCTCGGCCGCCAGCTCAGGCTGTGGAAAGTGTGTGGCAGTTGATGTGGCTTGCTGTGTTAACTGCACAAGGTTTCCAGAGCTGCAACTGCTAGGCTAAACCTAAGGAGACTGGGCTGGAGCTGGCGTTTGAGGATAGGTTGCCAAGGTGGAAGCACAATTGTCACTTGCCAAGGGCTTCATATCGCAGCCTCAGCAATTTTTTTGACACCTGGTAACAGGACTGAACAAGAGGGCATCATCTTGAGTCTTTGTACAGTAGCTTGGGAGCAGTAAGAATACAACTCTAATGGCTCAGGCTACAGTGAAAGCCGCCTTTTTTCAGGAGTGATGAATGAGGCTTGCTTCTCTTCTTAGTGTGAAATAGTCCAGTTGAAGAGATGGCTTATTTCCAAAGTGTACTCATTATTTTTCTACAACAGTTTTCAAACAGGCAGTGTCACTGGGGTAATAACAACATCTTCCAAGCTGAACAAATGCCAAGTGTGATGGCAGGGTGCATGAAAGCCTGGGATATGGCCGCATTTCAGTGTTAACTGAAGAACCCTCTTTTCTCAACACCCCTCACACCTTGCCCCAGTTGTAGTACCAGTTAATCCTGGTTTTCATCAGCTTTCTTGTCTGTGGACTTGCTGTGGCCTGATGAGGAAAAAAATGTATAATATTAACTTACTCACCAGTAGGACCATAGTGCCAGCTGGCCTCCTTTGTGCTGCTTGTGGGTGTGTATTGCCTTTGGCGTCTTCTGCCTTCCTGCCACAGGTGAAAATGCCTGGCAGCTCCTGACTGTTTGTGGATCACAGCTGCCCAAGGATGCTGGTGCTATCAATCCTCAACTCACATTTTCTTAGCAGACAGCCTGCTCTTTCAACAGCATCTTTCCAGTCACCCAGCACTTGCACAACAGGAGGCTTATGTGACATTTGTTGGTGTGACTTCTAGCTTCTGCCTCAGTTGTACCAGGGAGAAGACGACTCAGATAAAAGTTTAGTCAAATTTCTGATCAAAAAACTTCTGTTAAATCCAGTTAAGACTCAGAAAGAACAATTTAAGCGAAAGAATTAGAATTATCTTAAATACTTGATAAGAAATAACCATGCAGGGCTAATGATCTATGTCTAAGTTATGGGGATACATATTGGCATTTTTTGTGTGCTCTGTTGCTGTATTGTAGCAAAACAGTTTGCCTGTGCCACAGAGGAAATGCAGGTTTTTATACCTTTGCAAATGTGAATTCTTCAGTTGCTCTTATGTAGAGTGGTTTGCATTTTGAGTTTGTGAGGTTTTTTGGTGGTGTTTCCCCACCCCCCCATCTTCACTGAAATTGCAGTGTGAATAATATTTTAATCCCTTTGGGATACTATCTTAAAACATGTTTGTGATGTTGATTTGAAAAAGGAATACGAGCATTCCTGATACCTTGTCTTTCTTTACTTTCATCCATGAAAGCAGCGATTATTTAGCCAGTCACAGAGAATGTATGGCATATGGGAAAGGGTGTGCCCTGTGAGTTCTCAGAGCTCAGCAGAGGTTGGCTTGGGCTTTGGAAATAAATTAGTTCCTTAAAGATACAGAGGTAACTTCTGGTAAGCTTATGAGACACTTAGGCACATCCAAATTTTAGCTTACATGGAGTTGAAATCCATGTGAAATCCAGCCTGTCTAAACATTGTTGTGCTGTCTGAGGTACCTAAAGACAATGGAAGTGCACTACCTGCTGAAAAGAAGCAGTCTGTCAGTTGGCTAAATATACTCAGAACAGGTTGAAGAAAAAAAGTAAATGCAAAATGTCTACTACTGCTCCTGCGCCACTGAATTATCTGAATAAAAGATGCTGTCTTTGTTCAATTTTTTTTAATATAAGGCTGCCATCCTAATGCTGTTTGACATAACTCAAGAAAAATACTACCACCGTGACTTTATTTAAAGTTTTGGATCTTTTTTAAACTGTCTTTACATTTTATATCTAAGAACATGGGTCATGTAGTGAGCTGAAGACTGCCTCTCAATGGGCCTGCTTTAATTCTTACACGTATCTTAGAAATAATGCATAGACATCCAGAGGTCCATGCAGCACAGATCAGAAATCACTGACTTGGCAAACAGAAAATGCTGAATTACCCTTAATGGTAAAGTGTAATCTTTGACTTAACATACTGTTCACATTTGTGCAGTTACAGCTCAGTGTCAGCCTTTGCATAATAAAAAGCATTTAGTTTGATGTAACAGTTTCCTAACAATTTCAACCAAACAACAAAGCAAACATTTCTTTAAGGGTAGAAAAACTCAAGTGCAGGTGTAAAATGAGACTAACAGACTGAAAACAAATTTTACCTCCACCTGCTTAATATTTACACTAAGGCATATGGGGAGTATATGTGTGAGGAAAATACAAGCAGAGCGTATGAGGTCACATGGAAGTAAAAACTACAAAACTTACTAGTGGTCTTTTTCTAAGCATCAGCACTCCACTCCCTCTGTGCTGTCAATGCACTGGTTTTCACCAGTTAGCAAATGTATTTCCAGCTTTCTACATTTCATCCTGTTACTTAGGAAAGTAACTTAAGAAAAGCACAACAGAAGCAGTCTTTGCAGAACAGTTAGTATGACCTGTCAAAAGCAGTGAGGGTTGCTAAGCTCACATCCACAGAGGAATGATAACAGTGCTTAAAAACAAGGACTGGCCACTACTTGTGGCAGGCTGTTGGGGATTTTGTCCATCCATGAAAGCAGGGGCAGAGCTTGCAATGCATGACATCGTAAAGACTTGACCATAGCATTGCAGCTTTAGTCACATGGTCCTTTTGCGTTGCTAGGAACTTGCTGGAGAAGGTTGTAAATCTGTGGAAACCTTCTATCCATCATTCCTCTTTTTCTTTTAATTAGTTACTTTTTTTTACGGTGGCTCTATTAGCAGTTATGGTAGTTCTGTCAGTCTCTGAGAGAACTGGGGTGCAGAAGACAAGAGGAAGGTACATGTTTAAATTCATGAGAGCTTCAGGGCATAAGATGAGTCTACCAGGGTATAAGATAGGCTGCTGAGAGGCATTTGGCTTTTTTTTTGCTGCTAGAGATGTTGATGAAGCAATGAGAAGAATGGAACAAGCACAGCCTCATGTTAGAAATGGTCCAGGTGTGGCTGCAAACTCCTCCATAGTTGGCTGTGCTTTGCAGGCATCCTGCAGAGGCTTGTTCTTGATTTCTTGCAGCAGCACTGATGGCTCTGTGATGACCACTGCAGCATGTCCCCACTACCCTCTGCGAAACCACCAGAAAGTGCTGTGCCACAGGTGCAGGGGCTCTTGTTCACTAGCAGGGAGCTGGCACACATCAGTTGTGTGCAAAGGTCATCAGCTCTGGGATAAGCAGCTCTGCACATGCTAAACTGTGCAAAACTGGGGCTCCCCTGAGATTGCCTCATGGTGTCACTTAGCTGTGGAGAGCCCTCCCCAACTAGCTTGTTCCCGCCAAGCTTTCCAGTAAGCCTAGAAGTATTGCAGTAACATTGCTTTCAGGGGTAGAGTGGCTGGGTTTTTTAAAGAAAGCTTTCAAGGGTCTCCCTGAGGTGGCTTTGACCTCACAGCTTGCATCCTTTCATTAAAGGTCCTTAGACCCCTTCCTAATGATGTTTTTCCTTTAGCATGACTGGTCTCCTGCTGTCCAGCATTTCAGCTGACTCTTGCTCCCTGAAGGCTCAAGCTTGGGCACGCATCCCATTCTGTTTTTTTCCCAAGCACTGTTTTCCCAGGCCACTTTTGAGGAGTTAGTCTGTCTAACATCATCTATCCTCTTATGGGTTCTGAGAAATCCCAGACTGACATTTGCTACTTAATTATCTTTGAAAACTTCCTCCTTATTAGACCTTTTCAAAGAAAACACATGACCTTAAGTGTGAATACTTCAGGATGCATGGGTTCACCCTGGCTCTTTGTGCTCAGACTGACCCATTCCTTGTCACAGCAGCCATGGATAGTGTCATCTATGTCCTCTGAGTCCTACAGAGATGAAGTCCAGCTTTGCTGTTGTCTCATCTATAAATGGTGGTGAGAGAACAAGACTTGGATATTCCTCAATTAATGTTCTCTGGGATGTAGATATTTAATAAAAAACCCAAACAGCTAAACAACAAACCTCAAAAAGAAAAGTGTATGTCCTAAAAAAAGGTCACAACAGGAACCTCAGTTAAATTCAAAAGAGGATGTTTAAGTGCTTTCCTTTCTTGGCGAAAGGAGAAGCATTTTCTTCAGGCTTGGATGACTCACCATGCCTACCTAAAAACCACTGGATTTTTGGGGGGCAGTTTGAGGGGGACTCATGACTGGACTCAAAATCAAATTAATCCGGAGAGAGACAGGCAGCACCCAGCTCTCATAATGGGCCTGCCTAATGACACCTCTTGGTTGAATTGTGACAATATTTTCTCCTTGCAGCTACTGACCCTCTGCTCTGGTTCACATGTTTAGACAGCGGAGTGGAGGCAGTGTGAGTGCTTCATGCTGGGCTGACTTATCTGTCCTTGGCAGCTGCTGCTGGAAGAGCAGGATCCCTGAAGCCTTACCATCCTACTGCTGTTCAGTTCAGTGCTAAGAAATGGATTCAGCACTTTCACTTTCTGTGCTAGCTTGAAACCACCATGGGCACATCCTAAACAGTCTCTAGTCCCTCAGCAAGTAGCTCAAGCACAGTGAGGTGGGACCTCTTGGCCTGTGCCAATGACCTTGTGCAAGGTCAACAGAAAATGGTCCAATGTGTTGACAGGAGGTCTGAGGGATGAGGACTGCCATGTACAAGCTAATGCTCCCTCATGAATGTTGTAGAAAATTCATTCAAGAGACACATGCAGCCTTCCCCAGTTCCCAGCCAAGAACTGCGACCCAGAGAAATAGGCTTGATCAAACATGTTTAAAGAGGCAGAAAACACTGCAAGAGTGGTGAATGAAAGGTCAGGAGCTTGCCACCACTCTTCCCAGCATGTAATCAGACTGAAAAAACGATGTGTGTGTGGCTCATGAGAAATGTATGTACAGCTGGGCTGATTTAAGGTGATTGGTGCTCTGAGCAAGCATCACTCTCTCTAGCAGTGACAAACACCAGATGTATTAAAAGTAGTGGTTAAAGCCCTCTGAGGGAAACAGTTATGAAAAGAGCTGACCCGGGTGCAGATTTCTTTGCCTTTGAGCTGAGGGAGAGGGCTTAAGCAGGAGTTTTATATCTCTTCCAATCTTGCATGTATTTAATCCTTGCTAATGCTACTTGGAAAGTGCTGTGAACATTTGTCCAGCCCTTCTCTGGAATCCCAGTTTTGAGGCATGATGACTTCTGCAAGGTTTGGGTGAGTGACAGTTTGAAAGAAGAAAAGGGTGTTCTGGCTTTTGTTTTTTGTTTGTTTTCCTTTTTTTGTGTCTAAGGAAGGAAAACAGTAAAGCAATAGTTTTAAAAGCAGGCTGTGACTGCATAGCATCCTCATTCTCTCTCTGTCTTGCTTTCCATTTTTAATTATATTGTTTGGATAAAGTATCATAAACTTATCCTTAAGCCTGGATCTGGAGGTTCTGAACTGCTTTACCTTTACACATTCTTATAGTGCTCTAACAACCTCAATAGATGTTAGATTCAGCTGTTCCCGAGCACAAGCCAATACCTGCAGTTCTCATCAGTGCTTCTGAGCACTTCTGAAAATCAAGTTATCCCTTTCAGACACCAAGACAAAGGTCTAACAGTCTCCATTTATACACCTAACACTGATAAATGCTGCCCTGTACACTGAGAAAATATTAATTTAACCATTTATTTCTGCTTGTCACTGGATGATACAGAGGGTGCTGTGAACTTGACTCTTTCATTGCTTTACAGTAAGAAATGAGCAAATATAGACCCTTGGAGACTGTCTTTGCTTAGAGTAGCAGATGTCTGTGAAGCCTCAAAGAGCCAGTCTGAGGCATGGACATGCTGTATCACAGAGGTGTGTAGATCAGAAATACCCGACTGTTCAGAAACGGGATTTCTCCATCCATTTAATTTTACATTTCATTCATCTGTGAGTGCAGGGTTGCACCAGCTAGTTATTTAGCTGGCCCATGCCTTCAAATCATATCTGGGTAGGCTGAATTTTTGTCTGACTCTTAAAGCTACACTCACTCAGGCTTTTGCAGATTGAGGACTGCCTCCTGTGTGTGCTGGGTCCTGCAATTACTTTGCTAGCCCTTCCTGTGGATGAATGCAGCAGTGTAAAAGCAGGGGGAAACATGAAGGCTTCTTCCAAGCTTGTTTCATCATACTTGAGATAGTCATCTTTGTGCTAGAAAGCCCTTCATCTGTTTCATCATAGTTTTCCCTAAGTATTTGTTAAGCTGGTGTTAACAGGTCTATCAAAGTATCCATTGGATGCCAGGTGGTGGGTAGTTGGACCAGTGAGTGATAAATAAATATATCCAAGACCCCTGCGTAAGATCTACTACCCACTTATTACAGAAGTGTGCTGGACTAAATCCTGCAGAATTGGTGCAATGCGGAAAGGTGGGAGAGGAAATGCATGTAGAAGGCCAGAAAAACCTGGAGCAAACCAGTTCTAGAGCATGGGGCAAGATAGTTATTTATGAATATTTTCTTGGAAGAAAATGTAATTGTTGGAGAGCTGGCCTTGGAGGAAATGTATGTATTTGTGATTCTGTCCATCTCTGATCAAAGAGCCTTGGCTGTGTGTTAATATGAATGATGTGTCACCTATGCTTTGAATTTGTTTGCAGCTGATGCTTACCCTAAGGTATGTGATGGATGCGCATAGAAGTTATTATTGTTCTGGAGGTCAGAATGTTCCACCTGGCTTCTTTTTTTAAAGAGTATTCTTGCAGGCTACGTCCTTTTCCAATATGAACCATGTGATGAATTGCTATACTGTAACAATTGGATGCCTCAAACATAGGGTATGAATATAAAGGTCACTGCAGAATCTAAAGAGTCAATGTTTTATTTCATCTGTTTATCATTTACAGGCTTCATCTTGCCCAGTCAGGAAGAAACTTAATGATGACTGCAGACAGTTTTTGCACTGCAGTTTAGTGCTGGTGTGTGCTTTATCCTGGACGTACGATTTGTCTGCATCTGTTTAGAAAACTAATTTTAATCTTAGTCTTGCATCCTTTCTTACTGAGAAAACGGGTCTTTTAGTGTGTTAAACTGCTTCTTGTGAGTAGGTAGCAGTGGGAAGGTGCTGGTGGCACCATGTCTGTGTGGGACTGGGATGCTTGATCTGTCCACCTGTCCCCCAGGTCTCTCCTGCTAGCTGGGGAGACAGCCCTATGCCCCCTCTCTACCTCCTGGCCATGGAAGCAGGTTTCACTTGTGTAGTATCATCATCAAAACCAGGCTGAGCTCTTGTCCTGACCTAAATGGTGGTGGTTAGGTGTGGACTGCCCAACACAGACCCTCTGAGAGCACCTGCCATACCTTATTATCCTTTTTCCCATTTTTGTATGGGAATCAACAGTAATCCTTATTGTAGCACTTGCTCCTCCCTTTCTCTGCCCCAGCCTCCTCCCAAAGAAACAGCCTGCTCCATTTATAGTTTTCCCCTAGGTCTCAGTTTTGTTACATCCATATTCAATTTTGCTATTTCTGATAGTATTCCCTAGGCATTTTTAATCCTAACTGGCATAACTGAGATGGTTGTCCGGTGCTGCTGGCCTTTGAGTGTATAAGCTGCCTAAAGATCTGGAGGGCTTAGGTGCTGTAACAGTGCTGCTTAATACTGAAATTTGCGTGTTTGAAAACAAAGGGGCAAGATCTTCAAAAGCACCCTGACTTCACCCATGTCAGTTCTGGTTGATCTTGGTGGTGATAGAGTTAAACAGACACTTTGAAAATTCTACCTGACAGCCCACTTGAAAGGATTTGGTATTCCTGCTGCAGTTTTTTCACTAAAAGATAGATAAGATTTGTTTATTTTGACTTTACAGGCAAAAGCACTTGTGTGGGATAATGATGTGTCATCTCATGCCCAGACTGTTGCTAAGGCCAAGTATGAATTTTTATTTGGCTTGGAAGAAGAGAAACCTTCAGAACTGGGTAAGTGCTGTTTATTACTATTGCGTGAAAAAAAAAATCTCTTAAGCTACTCAGGAAAGTTTTGCAGGAGTTGCTCCCTAATGAACCCATGAAGGCTCACTCACTGTACCTTACTGCCTTTTCCCAGACCACAGTGCAAGTACCAGACTAAAGAAGCCTGCTAGTTTGACCTAAGAAAATGACGTGGTTTCCTGTCTTACACTCCCACCTTTGGTTTTGGCTCACGTGGGCCACCTTGATGTGACTGCTGGGACTCATGTGCCAGAGACACATTGGCAGAGGGAGTCCCAACACTTCTCTACAGCAGAGTTGCTTCAACCACACATTCTGCAATTGCACATGTCGAAACATGGCCATCTCTGCCTGAAGGTCCTTCGAGGAATGCACTTCATGGACTGCATGCCACTTTTCTTACAGCTAGAGGTAGATAAGATTTTAATTTAGATACTTGAGGTGGTACCTGAACTGATCATCCTCTGTAGGTAGTAATTAAAGAAATCCAAGTGCATTATTTAATATTATGCCTAAAGATCAATCTTGTTTCTGTTCTTCTCTTGTAAATATATGATGTTTTCTATCTTTTTGCAGCCCAAACTTAGAAGAGAAGATTTTGTTACTAGACCTGTTTCTCTTACCTCATTGTAATTATAAACAATCCCTGCCCTCTTTGCAAATGTATTTCCTCAGGCTATTCTCTTTGCACCTTGATCCTTTCTAATTTCAAACTTTCTAGAATGTCGCTTTTAATTAAATAAGACTTCTTTCTTGCCAGAGAAGGGCAGTACCCCCAGAATGGTGTCTGGAAAGTGACTAAACAGTTTCTCCATGGATTTTCTAGGGCTTGGTATTACACTTGGGAAGTCCTAATTGCAGAGTGAAGGGGAAAAAAAAATCAAAACAACCAAAATGTCCTCATTTAGGAATCTCAGAAAGGAGTATTGGATTGTTACATGAATCATGATGACCTCATTTCTTGTTTGGAGAGAGGCATGGTGTGAGAGCACTGTCAGCAGGCATTAGTACATTTCCTGAGACTGGCATTAAATAAAGTATACTGCATCTAACAAATCCAACTGAATCTATTGTTATTACTAACCAAAACAGTTTATCAAATGTGATGGGTATTCTGAGCTGGCCGAATACTGAGCCTTGAAATAAGGTTTGGTGAAGAATAAGTCAGATATATTGGCATATGTGTGTACTTTTCTGTATTTTTCCTGTGCTGCTTCTTGCCTTGTTTCTGAATCTCCTTCTGTTCCTGTTGCAAAACAGAGGCAGAG
>WAAB01013269.1:972-42917 GCA_013389865.1 Piaya cayana | reverse complement strand
TCCAGGAACCTCCTAGACTGCATTAATATAACTTCATTAGGAAAAAATAACTTTAGGAAATAAACATTATTATTAAAAAAATAACATTAGGAAAAAAAAATACTAAAAATAACTTCATTAGGAAAAGAATCATTTGCTTTTGGATCTTTCTTTAAACCCTTGGTGCCAATAAATGACCAAGACAGCTGCCAGCTTTTCATGGTTAAGACTTAAACTATTATTCATAGGCTATGATTATAGGATTTTTTAAAAGACAGTTTATTTTCCTCTTACATGATTCATAGATTAAATGAGCCTTCTTCCATGAAGAACTCTCTTTTTAAAAAATGGTTCATCTTTCCACTCTGATTCTTCATGTGATCAAAGCAGCACATTAGAAAAAATGCTAGCGTATTATTAAAAAAAACCCCACGTTTTGTTTAAAGTGAACAAGTTGTGACTATGATACTGTAATTTTCTCTCATTTTGTCATTAGGTCCCAAATTACTGTTTACTCAGAATGTAAGCCACTAAGGAAAGTTGTGTCAATAAACCATGGAGTCTCCAGATCTATAATATTTAAGTTACAGCATTTGAGGAATTTGCTATGAAGAGATAAAAAGAAAGACAACTATTTGAAACATAGCATCAATTATCAAAGCATGATTTGAGAATAAATATAAACTCTAATATTCAAAGTTAATTATCTTTCAACTTCTCTTGCCATATTTTTTAATTGCAAGCACCTTCATTTTGGCTTTCTACGTGACATAGTGAAAGAGCAAGAACACTAGTATAGGTCTCATTGGAGTATACACTGTATAAGGGAGCCAATTAGTTTAATAACCTGAGACCCAAGGTCTATTTAGCACAGCACAATGACAGTGGTGCAGTGTTTTGACACTCAAGTGGAATTTGTGCATTTTATAGAAATAACATCTTCCTTCATATTTCCACAGATCCCTAAGGTTAAATATTGAATCTTTTGGCAGTTTTTACAAATGTTTTCTCTCTTCTTTAGTGTTATGTAACTTATGGCTTAACCGATACAAGTCCAGACTCTTCACCTAGTCCAAATTCTTCAAATATTTTTTTTGGTGACTAGTATATCATTTCTGATATGTTTAATTCTAAAAATTCTCCAGGATTTTTTCAAATAGTTATTTCTTCAGTGATTAGTCCTTTAAATCTCACTGTAGTATGTCCTCTGACAAAAAAATCACGGGAAGAGGACACTGGGTAGGAAAGAACTAATTGCTTAAGAATTTCATTTCCTTCTTCCTGTTCTATTTTGCAAACCCATAAAAGCTATGATCCACTGTCACAAGCAGCATTTCCTCAGGTGATTCAGAGGGGCACTATGCCATGCTCACAAATCTAACCTCAGCCTGGTGGGACTAATCTGCCTAGGGCAATGAGCTTAAGTATATCTCTATATTAAATATGCTCCAAATAAATTTCTTCTTGATGGATATGGATTCACACTTAGCCACTCACATTCTTTCTTCTTGCCCTCTCAGTTCAGAAAAAAAATGGCAAGGATGTGCTACAGATTGCAGGGAGAACTTCAGAGGCGGTCAGTATATAGAGCTCTGTCACAAAGATTTCTATTTGACTAGAGACTGGTGGCTCATTTTAAAGCTGATGGGTAAATTTTTAAGTGAAATTAATTCATTCTGTTACAGAATAATACATGTTTGACCATAAATATTATTCTTCAATATACTTGAATGATGGAATGTCTTTCAAATGTATCTGATATACAAATATTCTGAATTTTGCAGCAAAGCAAGTTAAAGAACATACAGTCAGATCATAGATACTATGCAATTCTGAAAATCATTGTGAAATGCTTTCTATCTGTACCCTCCAGGATTCACGTCTCAAAGATGCTGATGGAGAATATTCAGAAGTGGAAATACAGTCTTGTAGAAAAATAAGTTTCTGTGATTAAGACTTTCCATTTTACTTTAATTTTAATGATCTTAAAATGATTTAACCTTTCACTTTCTTTATTTTTGCTGCCTGTTCACTAACCCTACCTGGAGTACCTGCAAATATAGTAAGTATTTATCTGTACAGTATTTGAATAGAACTTGATCAAATGGGATTAGGAAAGCATAGTTTAAAACTGGTACGGTCCAGGTGCAAGGACAGGGAGCACTTTCTGGACTCTACTGTGATTCTTATTTTCTGCAGCTAAGAATCTGGCTTTCTGCTGCTGTGCTGTGTCTTAGTTCATGCTGGAACTTCAGTTATTGTTGTAACCACTCTTCACTTCCCTTATTGACCTCCTGTAAGAGAGTCTTTACCAGACTTCTTCAAAAGACAGATCAGAAAATCCAGTTTGCCTCTTCTAGCCTCAATTTGTCAATGTCTATGATTTTTCATAAAACGGAGAAGCTTCAGAATTTTTGTGTTGAGTATCTACATACAAATCTATCATGCTGTATGCACCTGCTCTCATCGTTCTACAATCCTCTTTAGATTTCATTTTAAGTGATACTATTGTACTGCAAGGTTTATGAACCGTTCTGCTCATTTTTCTTAGGGTATTTGCAACTCTTCAAGTTTTTTGTAAAGATTATAAGGAGATGCTACATCATTTTGTTAACCAATTTCATTGTTTCATTTATTTAGAAAGCTTTAATGCATACTGTTGGGTCCTGGTGCTATCTCCCTATCTATTTCTCAGAAATGTTCTTTTAACACCTTCTCTTTGAATAAAGACACAATACATTCCTTGACCACCTCCAGAATCATCACCATCTCTCATTCAGTGGCAAACCAACAGGTACTGGAATATATAGTGAACAGGCTTGCTCCTAGAAGATGCTATTAATCATCTAATTATCAATCATATACGGTATATGTTTGTTTTAAAATAAAGTGATACTTTTGTAGACAGTGTTTAATAAAAATCACAGCAGTTGATTTTAAAAGTGTGAGCACTGTCATGAAGAACAAAATGTTATTGTATGTGTGGAGAAAATGAACCAGATTAAAAAGTATTATGATTCTTAGTTATTAATCTCCTTCTTCATAACAAGAAATAAAATAATAGAAGATAGTATGATATGATCAACAGAGAAAAAAATAAAACCCTTGATAAATATACCTACTTTTTTTTACTGTACCACAAAGTAATTATTACTAAGTATTTGTACTTTTTTTCACTTCTCTGTAAGCTTGTTATGATCTAAAACACACTGTCACCATAAACCTGAACACATAGTTGCAAAATTCTATGCTAGGCTCTGAAAATCATAAGTTTGAAAGAACATTTTTTCATTTACAAATCTGTAGCAAATAATGGAGAGATAAATGGACACTTTTTAAATTTATAGTTGTTTTCCAAGTGAGTCAAAGATTTTCATATTTAGTCCAGGGGTCACATTGGTACTCAAAGTCCTTTCTTAATTTGATATGCTGCGGGAATCCCTACAGTGACTTACAATTTAATGTCCTGTCTGTCCACTAGCATTTATGATTACTGTTTGTGGGTTTAGTATTCATTTGTTTCAGTAGTTATCTATTGTCATATAAAGCATACAGTTAAGTAGCTCTATGGACTCCAGTGTCTCAAATAAAAATACAGATGTATTGTCCCTGGTCAACAGTCGTTTTTTAAGTTCTAAAACCCAAACCTGCATGCATGACTTATAGAAAGCATTTTAAATATACATCACTTGTCATGTATCCATATGACTATCCATTTTTCTATTAAAGATGTCACTTCCATTATTGTTTATTTTAACTGAGTGGTAATCTTCAGTTCAAGTACCCTGTCTTTGATTATAATGGATGGTCTTATTTTAAGTGAAAATTTACTCCTGTCATACAGATATCTACTATTATTACATACTATTGAAATAATTTATTAACATCAATATTTTTTAAAAGACACAGTGAGTATGGAAAACTTGAGGGGGTTATTCTTGCTTAAAGAATTTTTTCAGTTTTTCAGAAGAGTGACTAGCTAAGCTGGAAAGCACCTCCTGCTCAAAGTTTCCAGAGAAAAGTAATAAGAACCTATTATACCTAACTGAATGTTCCACTATGGCTTCTTTAACATTTATTTTAGTTTGGACTGCTATTGGCTTCCTAGAAATGAAAATTAGGTGTTCCAAATTTTTAACAAACTGAGCATTCCTCAGACACTAAAACTACCTAAAAGTCAGCAAAGATTTAATGCACAATAGTTTCGTAAACAATTTTCTATGCATTATGTTAGACAAATCACATTATACAAGTTAAGTGGTTTCACACTATGGTTCTCCTACTGCAATTCAATTCTGTATAAGTTGAGCCTCTCCCTCAGTCTCCTTAGATGTATTGGCAGGCTGCTATCAGGTTTCTCCAAAGCTACCTCTTCTCCTGTCAGGTAAGCCTGGTTCTCTCAGTCTCCCCACACAGGGCAAGTGCTGCAGACCCAAATCATCTTCATGACCCTCTGGAGTTTACCAGTGTTTTTCCTGTACAAACTTTTCTTGTAAACTGAGACTTGCACACAATACCCAAGTGTGATCTAAGGGATGCCATGTACAGGAGTATAATAACTTTTCCCAACCTACTGGCGCTGGTCCATTGAATACAGTCTTGGATGCTTATGACCTTCTCTGCTGCCAGGAAATACTGTTGGGTCATAATCAGGTTTCTGCCATCCTGAGGGCCCAAAGGCCTTTTTCCAGAGAACTACTCCCTATCTAGTCAGTAACCAGCCTGCATTTCTTCAAAGTTGTTGCTTTTTTCCCCGGGTGCAGAAGTCTACATTTGCCTTTGTTAAATTTCATAACAAACATTCCTGTCAGCCCATTCCCAGAGCCTCTTGAGGTCCCTCTGAACAACAGCTCCCAAATGTGGTATGAGCAGCAAACTTAATGAATGCAACTTGATGACACTCCAAAAACTGATAGATTAAAATCTGATCCAGAAAAAAGAAGTGTTTCAGCCATGTATCAGATAATGTGATGTTTCTATGTGTGAGCAAACTGTATTGTAGGTTATGGATGCAGTGGCCCACCCTGAGGATGTTCCCTAATCTGTGCTCCCAGCTGTTTTACGTTCTTCTGTTCATGTCGATTCTTCAAATGATATTACAAGACTATCAAAGCTACAAATATAGCTTGATTTTGTGACATTGCCATACAGAAGTGGAGCCATCAATTGTTAAACTTCTAGAAAAGTTTTCCACTGATTATAAGCAGCCAAGTAAAAAGAGAATGCTATGTTTATTAAAGAAGTAAAGCATTCAGCAGGATCTAGCCACTTCAGGAGAACTAATCATACAGAAATCTGTCCCAGAACTAATGGTCATAGGAACCTGTAAAGAAGTCTGACTTTCCAGATATTCAAAGATTTATCATTTTATACTTACTTCCAAATATTTGCAAAATAATAGACTCAAAATACAAAAAGATTTTATATAACAAATTTTAGATCAATATTTACAGCTAATTTCTATGCTGCCCCTGCTGAATTGTGCAAAGCAATTAGATGTGACTTTAAATATAATTTATAATAATGTAAATTCAAAATGACTCCATAGAATTCTATGACAGTGCTCAGAAAGTAAGCACTCTTGAGTCTAATTCCTCACAGAAATGAATTATAGCACCTGTGGGTTAGACTTAGTATTCAGTCTAAAACAGAACTGAGGACTCTCCCTAATAACATTCAGCAATAATAACAAACAGAAAAACTCTTCATAATTGTTTAAAAGTATTAACATCTTATATGTATCGAACCTAAGAAACATTCATTTTGATTTCGAAGAGAGAAAGAAATGTGATAAATTATCTTGAAGTGAAATCAAACCAAATAATAAATTACCAGAACTCAGTATCAAGTTACACAACAGAGGAGGAAAAGAAAACCTCATTATGCGGCTACAGTTATAAAAAAATATTTCTTGTCTCTGATTATATCTACATGAAAAAATCATTTTTACACAGTTCCTTACAGAAATAAGAACTTGAGAAAAGTAACAAAACTACAAATAAAAGTTTTGTCCTTCAGCAGTCAATTTGAAAATTCCAGGAGGACTGAACTGAGTTTAAACAATAACATAATAATACATCTCCATTTTTTTAAACGAAAAAAATAGGGTTGGGTTTTTTTCTTTTTCTGTAGGAAAGTTCTAGTATCATAGTCAATTTGTTAAATGAATCTTCAGGTTTTAGCAGGGATGGGAGAAGGAAGAAACAGGTGATGTTATTTTACAATAAAAGGAACTTTCTGGTGTTTTGTAAAAAAACAGGAAGGAAAGAACATCTGTATTCACTGCATGCCATATTTTTCATTCTCCTCTTCTCTCTTCAATCTCAGTTCATTTTTTATCATGAATAAAATAAAATATGATAATTAGTGTAGAACAACTACTCTCAAGAATTAGGGAAGATACTGGATGGAGGAATCTCGAATTTTTGACTGAAACACCAAGTAGAATCAAAGTTTTAAATTCAGGATTATCCTCATTCTTTCCCAGCTTCTAACTCTTCAGCTTACAGGTTTGTATTACCCTAACCAATATTCAATATCGATTCAAAAATTTCTCCTCTGGATCTCTGCATTCAGCAGAGACACATTCTGCCTGGATTTACACCAGTTCTGGGTCCTTCCAAAAATCTGCTTTCTGGAATATCATGATATACTCATTACTAATAAGAATACATAAAATTGAGAAATAACTTGCCTTATGTAGACCGCATAAGATTTTTTTGAGGGGAAAAAGACACTACATAAAACAGAATAAAGCCTTAAAAAGTGTACTTCGATTTAAAAAAAAAAAAGTCTACAGTGTAAAGCAATTTTTTAAAATTACTTCTGTAATTTTCTTGGTTTGAATTTTTGATTTCTACATCTACATTTTGATTCTATGCTTTAACACTCAGGACTTTTGCCCCTCTCATGAAGTTCAGGTGCATAATTCACCTGCTAGACATATTACACTTTAATATCAAACTCCATTACATAAGCAATGACACCTTATCTTCTCCTAATGGAATGGAGATTGCTTGGAGCACCCTCATTACTTTGCCTATCTTATTTCCACCTCAGAACAGATTCACTTAAACCCTCAATAGATAAGATCCTGGATTTCTGCTCATTTTATTAAAAAGAGGTTTCAATGTTAGGTGAGAAACTATAGATGCTACGTGGTTTAATTTCACTAGGTGTAGCAATATCTTTTAAATGAAGCATTTATTAAACACCCCATCAATACAGATGTTTCATGGCTGTGGTCCAGTTCAGCAGGTCTTGATTGTCTTGACAGAAGACATACAAAAGTTAAAGCAGAATAAGTGTTCAGTGTTTTTGATTTTAAAATGTTATATCTTGTAACATCATAGTCTTATCATTTTCTTTAATATTGTCCCATTTGTTATTTTGATCTGGTAATTAATCTTATCTCCAGTAGTGATCTAAACTTCTAATTAAAAATTAGTACACTTGAGGTACTGTGAGAGTTCAGCCCACTCCTCAATTAGACCAATCTGCATTACAGTACCTGCTTATTTTAACCTTCTACTGTATTTAAAGTCATATGCATAAGATATACAGTACAGTGCAGCTGTCCCTTTGAAACCAAGAGCAAGTTCTCAAACTACACCAATATTTCAATGAAACTATCTGGACATTATTTAGGGAAGACTGAGCAGGAGTGGGAAACATAAAATCTTAAAATATTTCTCCTTCATTTTGTCTCACTTTCTCCATCAATTTACCATAAATAAAAAACCCCATAGGTTTTATTTTAGAAATTATTAAAATGTTTTGCAACATGCAAATTTGGATTGCCTCACTACTTTGCTTTGTAAAGAAGGTGAAGCTGACTCACTTATATCACGATTTTTACTCCAGATTAAGTGCAAATAGACCATAAAATGAATGCTGAAATGGTGCAGCCAGAACACAGCTATGTAATTTCTCTTTAATTTGCTTAGAACTGCAAATTGAAGTGGATGAAGTTACTAATTCATAGACAAAAATGAAAATCACTGTTTTCAGAGACACTTTGGTATTGTACAATGGTAGAGAAAACACCAAAATCATTCTGCAGCAAGAGGCAGGAATGTTATTTTTTCCAAGTGACAGATTTTAGTCCTATTGTTTAGTACATTCTTGGAAGATACTGAAATGCATTACTGATAAGTGTAAAAAAAAATCAGAACAGAAAATTCATGTGGTAAGTCATACTCTATTGTCCTATAAAACAAGTCCTATTCTAGGCCTATCTTTGATACTGTAATATGGCTTCATCGTACAGGACTGGACTTCAAAGTCTGTTTCCTATCCCCAGCAATATTACTGAATGATACATTCAGGAAGGAATACTCTAAGTTAACTGCAGTCCTGGAGGTTTCAAAAAGTGGTAACATCCAGTTCTAATATCTATATCAGTGATTTGAAATGAGATTAAATGATTCACTCTGCTTCTCTATCTGGGCTTGATAAAACACTCTGAATATTACTATAGAGACACCAGTCCCATTTCCAGTGAAGTGGCTCAAGTAACGGTAAAGGCATTATCAAAAGCATGTTAGCCTTCCCATCCCTTCAGTTAGCGCACTTCAAGTAGCTCAGACTCGTTCTGAATACAAAGTGGAAATTTTGTCAAGAATTATCAGTATCTTGTTAGGTTCACACGTTGGTGAAAGTGGAAATGCGTTGGTCATCGTAAAGATCTGTCTTGGTGCAAGGCTGTATGCGAGCATTGGGCTTTGTGCAGTTTGGTAGCAGCAGAGGAGAGAAGAAGAGCTGCAAGACTATGTGCTGCTCCCTTCACCTGCTCAGTCTGCATTTGAGTTCCTAGTGTTTACTGAGCTGTCCATGCCACAGTGACTGAGATATTTGCACACCCTGAAGAAGGAGGACTGCACATGCACACCTAAAAGGCTCAAGCAGAAGTTATCCTGCCAAAGGTACTTTGAACTGCCAATGACCCCTGAAGGCCCCAGCCCCAGGTCAAGAACTTTCTCAAAGGAACTTCTACACATGCTTAATTTGAGTACCTGTGGGTTAAAATCAGAAGAGCCCACAAGAAAGTAGATATGGTGATGGGAGACTGTTATAGACAACACAGCCAAGAAGAAGCAGCTGATGACCTCTTATACGAACAACTGGTAGCAGTCTCAGCATTGCTAGCTCTTGTCTTCATGGGAGACTTCAATCTTCCAGATGTCTGCTGGAAGTACAGTGCAGCAGAAAGGAAGCAGTCTAGGAGGTTCCTGGCGTGTGTGGAAGAAAACTTCCTCACACAGCTGGTGAGTGAGCAGACAAGGGAAGGCACTGTCCTGGACCTGCTGTTTGTGAACAGAGAAGGCCTTTTTGGGGACGTGACAGTTAGAGGATGACTGGGACAAAGCAATCACAAGATGGCAGAATTTTTAGTTCTAGTTGAGGTGAGAAGGGGGATTATCAGAACAGTCACATTAGCACAACAGTCATAGCCAGAGGGCAAACTTTGGACTGTTCAGAAGAGTAGTGTGCAAAGTCCCATGCGACACAATCCTTGGGGGCAAGGGACCCCACTAGAGCTGGGTGCTCTTCAAAAAGGAAATCCTAGCACCTCAGGAGTAAGTTGTCCCCATGTTCCAGAAAAGGAGCCATCAGGGAGAAAAAAACACCTTGATTGAGTAGGGAGCTCTTGAGAGACATCAAAAAGAAGAGGAATGTCTATGAGCTTTGGAAGAAGGGACAGGCATATTGGGTTGACTACGGGGAGGAAGTGGGATTGTGCAGAGAAAAAATCAGGGGGGCTAAAGCCCAACTAGATCTCAGATTCACAAAGTTGGTGAAAGATAACAAAAAATATTTCTATAAATAATACTTCCTATAAACAATATAAGGATGCAGATGACACTAAGCTGGGTGGAAGTGTGGATCTGCTGGAGGGCAGGGAGGCTCTGCAAAGGGATCTGAACAGGTTGGACCGCTGGCCTGAGACTAACGGCATGAGGTTTAACAAAAACAAATGCTGGGTCCTGCACTTGGGGCACAACAACCCCAAGCAGTGCTACACACTANCTGAGAGAGCTGGGGTTGTTTAGCCTGGAGAAAAGGAGACTGAGAGGAGACCTCGTTGCTCTCTACAACTACCTGAAAGGAGGTTGTAGAGAGGAGGGTAATGGCCTCTTCTCCCAAGTGACAGGGGACAGGACAAGATGGAATGGCCTCAAGCTCCACCAGGGGAGGTTTAAGCTGGGAATTAGGAAAGAATTTTTCCCAGAAAGGGTCATTGGGCATTGGAACAGGCTGCCCAGGGAGGTAATTGATTCACCTTCCCTGGAGGTTTTTAAGGCACGGGTAGACGAGGTGCTGTGGGGCATGGTTTAGTGTTTGATAGGAATGGTTGGACTTGATGATCCTGTGGGTCTTTTCCAACCTAGTGATTTTGTGATTCTGTGAATTCTAGAACTTTCTATGCAGAGGTATGGCACAGGTGCAGCAGAACCCCTCCTTATATGCTAACAGGGGAAGGATCTCCTCTATAAATAATCCATGCCAAGAAGTACACGTGCACACCCTCTGCTCCATGGACCACATTTCCTAAGGAAAGCATGATTATTTTTATGTTATATTCCCCTTTTTCTGCTATTCTTCCTTTCTTTCTCTTTGTCCTTATTCTCTTCTTAAACATACCTCACTTTTGGCATTTTTGGGTGAATTTGGTTGTATCCAAGATCATCTTGTAAACTGCTTATTACTCTGACTGAACTCACATTAAAATATTGTTGTGTAAATTGTTACTTTGACTGAGCTCAAAGTAAAGACCTGTAACTTTGACTGCATTCAAAGTAAATACTGGAATTTTTAGTAGATCCCTGCAGTGGTTGCCTCACTCTAGACTGCTGCACAAACATACCAAAGAAACATACCTCCCCAGATACGTACCTCCACCGAGCAGGTCTGTTGGAGCTGGACTCTAACTCTCATCTTCAGTTGTTAAGCAGGCTGCATCTTGCTGTTAATATGTTTAGTAATAAATAGTTTTTAAAATCCACAGGAAAAGTTGGATGAGTTTAAGATATTGTCATAGGATGGTTGTAGTTTGTTGTTAAAAAAAAAAATGTAGGCAGAGAGATGCCAAACACCTAAAGAAAGTAACTGCTGAAGCACACTGAGAAACACTGCTGCTAAGAAAATATTCAACTGCTGAGATTTAATTTTTGTTGTATCAAATGATGCATGTAGATTTAATAATTTTCTCTAACAGTTCTTAGTTCAGTAGAAATAAATTGCTTAATATCTTAGCGTTAAAAAGCAGCATTGAGTTTGATTAAGGGAATAATCTTGTATCACCCAATCAGAGAATAAACTCTTAAGAAAGGATACAACATCCCTGATGAAAGAGTTACTCACATATCAGACTCAGGTTTTTTTGCCTAAACATATTTTAAACTTGGCTTTGATTATGACCACTGCAGTATGTTTTCTTTTCTTCTATCCCTCTATGAACAGAGGGCTATTGAGGTGGATCAAAGAAGCACAGGCCAGGAGGAAATATCTTTATAATATTGACAGTTATTTTTTGATAAAGAGATATCCTGGCTCTGAGACAGATAAGAAAGATCATTACTGAAAGGGAAAGGGATAGAAAAAGTTTCCTGCATATTGTCAGTTGAAAGTTTGAAAGTATGATGACTAAGGTAATTTTCATTCTTCAAAGTACAAGTAGCTAGAGTCTGAGCCAAGACTAAAAATTACATTTTGATTGTGAAAGGGTAAGGGTGAAATGGAAACAGAAAAATTATGTCTATTTGTATCAGTTTTTTAAGTAAGAGTGGAAAATCACAAAATAAAGATCACTAAGCTCCAGCGTAAGACTTGGTCTCAGACTTATCTTTTCCTTGAAAGAAGGCTTTACCACTACTTCTAGAGCTGACTCAATCCTTCCAAGATGCCTGTGAACAAAAAGAAAAATCTTTTAATTAAATCTCCTGTAATATTTTTAGTACTTTCTTTGGATTTTTTTGAAGACTGTATGCAATCACACTTCCCCTAATGAGGAGGAGACATGTAGATCCCTGTAGCATTTTACATCCACTGACAGAATGAGCAATCAGAGATTTCTAATATGCTTTTTTTCACAGACATAAAAAGCAGTTTTTCTGGATCAATGGGTTTCTTTTCTGCCTTCTAAACAATGTCAGACCTTGGTGGAATGAAGATGTGTCTCCTTCACTCTGCCATCAAGAGTAGTTATCATTATAGTTATGAAACCAAGACAGTGATTTAGCCTAAAGGACAGGGGAGAGGCTTGAGAGGAACCAGCCTAGATGACTCCTCATTTCGTTCCTTGTTTTACAGGAATATTGTCATCATCTGTTTTTCCTACTTCTTAACAAAACTTTCCTTCCTATGCTTTCTCTCTCTGCTGCAGCTGCAAACCTTCACACCCCCACCCAACATCTGCACATAATCTAGTCACTTTCTAAAAACTTCATCTGTGCTTCGACCATTGCTCCACATTTACTTTCAAAGACAGTAGCTGTGTTCTCTAGCTCTTTAAGCCCATTAAAGATGCCATCACGGAAGACTTCTGTTGTGGTTTGAGCTAAATTAGAGTCAGTTTTGTGATGAAGTTTATGTAAGTAACTTCATTTTTCTGAAAGCTAACTGCATGTTTTTGAGACAGTGTTTTTCTCTAAAATGATAACACACGGCATTAGCATGCAAAAAGGCTAATGCTTGTACTCTAGTTGGCGGAAAAGGGACCATACCTGCATGGAGAGGCAAAAAAGGGCAGGTGACCCTAAACTTACCAACAGAATATTCCATCCCATGTACATCATTTTCTATATAAACCTGACAGATCACAAGGTCTTACCCTCTTCTGCAATGGCCAATGTTCAGTGAGGACCTCATCTGTCTGATTGTTCCTGATCCCAGATCCATGTGTTCCTGAATCCAGTTCCTGAGTCCAGCTTCCTCCTAGACATGGACCCATTCCCTTGTGCCTGCTCTGCAGAATGTTTGGTGACATGTAGTCATTGAGGGGTGGGGGGCTACCTCATATATTTGTATATATTTTATTATTTTTTATTATTTTTATTATTATCATCATCATCATTTTGTTAAAGCTGTAGTTTTAGTTTCCCACATGCAAATCTTTTTCCTTTCATTTGCCTCTCCCTTTTTGCTGGAGGGTAGAGGGGGGAAGGGATTTTGGAGCCTCAGCTGCATGGTTTTTGCTGCTGAGATTTGGCTGGATGGGGCTAAAACTTGACAACTTCATAGAAGAAGAGTAGGTATTCCTCACAGTAATTCTTAGTTCTTCAGAAAGCCTGTGAAAAATAAAGCTGCATGAGGCTCAAGCTACAACTGAACATTAGTGCCTACAACACAGAAAATTACACAGGTAGTAGCAATAACTGGCAGTAACAGTAGTATAAAAATATCTTAGATAATTAATGAGATGAACAAGTGTTATACAAAGTGAAAATAACCACTGCATATTCTATTACAGTGTCTGTGCACATACAAATTCCTTCATACTTTTTACATGTGAGGAGGGGAATATACTGTTTTTCTTCCTTTTTCTATTCTTTCTTCTTTTATTCTTTCTTTTTGTTCTTCCTTTCTTTCTTGCATTCTTTCTTTCTAGAGACTTCTGAAACTAGCAGGATTTTATTACTGCACCTGACCTTTGCACAGTACAATATCATAAATCAATTTCTGTTCCCTCCATCATAGATAGCAGGGGGGTTCATTGCATTTACAACTTTCTGCAGTGCTTATTTTGGTGAAAGGAAAAAAGCAAAGAAGAAAATATTACATCTGTGACTAGAGTAGATATAACAATGAATATCTCATCATTTATTTAATGTATTTATAAAATTCAATACCTTTCAAAATATAATCTGATATATTTCCTTGCAATTTTTCATTGAGATCTTGGTGTTTGAGAACTGTTGCAGAGCTAAAAATCACTCCAGTTTCTGGAAAGGTTGTGGAAAATCTCAGTCCAGCAAAATAATTCAAACCAAATACATCTAACACCTGGGAGCAAAAAAGGAAGCAAATATGATAGTGACAGAAGTCACTGCAGGAAGAAATAGTAACAGTGATTCTAGTTCAAGCCAGAGGTGTTTTACTGTAATTGCTGCTAGATGATCTAACATATACTCTTTTTCTATAATATAGCCTTGGGTAAAGCCTGACCACCAGCTGGCTGGCTTTAACACTTGAATGCCAAAAAGGTGTAATTTTAGACGTGACATTGCTGATCTATTTGCAGAACACATGACCTGCCACTCACAACAGTGCTTGGGAGGGTATCCCTTAGAAAAAGAAGCTCCAGAACAGACATAAGGAGCTTTTCTTTCTTCTCACTGGACCCTTTTATCTTCTCTTCTTATGTTTCAGTAGGTATTTTTCCCATTTCTTCTAGGCATTACGCCATGGCAGTGGTGCTGAATGCTGATGAGGCTCTGCTTAATGCAACTTCAGGCAATGCAGTATTCCTGATGGCAGCCTAAGATTTCTGTAGTCAGAAAGAATTCACAGAAGCTTTTAAAGAACCTCCAGTTAATGAGCATCTAGAAATAAAAGATAATGTCAGAAAATACTTAATAAACACTTAAAAAGAGAACTGACAAGGGTAAGAAGGCAAAAGTATTAGCATGACATGATCATTCATATATTTGAGGCATATAGAGGGTCTGAAAACTATTGTATATGTAGTATCAATGTTTATCTCCCTTCATTTCAATTTAAAAAATGTTGTCAATATCTCTAATCTTACCGTTGTTTTCTTCAAACAGTTGTGCTTCTCCTATATTGTGTTTAGCTGAAAACTGTATAGTAAGCTTGTACATTTTAGACTGAAGAATTCAAAGTGAATTACCAAAGCGAACAGTGTGCTCCCGTGCTGTATAGCTCTAAAAACAATTATAGAACCATGCAGACCTTGACAAGCACAAGTAATGTTTCAATTGTAGATGGGTAGACCCTGCTGAAATAAAAGTCAAATCTGCTTGAAAAGTCATTTATTAAATACAGATCATATTGGCAGGATCACCATTTTGGAAGTTCTTTCTTTCATTTTTAAACACTTATAAATATTGATTACTGCAGACAATCTGCTTTCAAAATGCAGAATTAATCTGTTACACCATAAGTAATATGCAATCAAAATGCAGATCACCTCAGAAATCTTTCAAATTTAAATTTGAATCATAAAAATATTTTCACATTGGAAAAAAAAATAGAGGTAAATTCTGAAGCTCAAATTCAAGTGTCATAAGAATGAAATATATTGCCTCATAAGTAAGGAGGTTTCTAGGAAGAACTGTTTTCAATCCAATAAAGAAATACAGTTTAGCCTGTATAAGACAAAATGAATGCAGATCAGAAGGTGACATATACTGTATTTTGTACATAATTTAATACATTATATTCAGAAATAAATTTACTAAAACCAGGGCTGTGTTTCCAAATAAGCTTGAACTATAAACTTTCATCTTGATTCAGATCCAGGCTTGCTCAAACTCAAAATGGAAAAAAATCCTTTTTCAGTAGTATATATAGGTACAGTTTTGAAAGGAATCAGAATGTCAGATTTTTCACCTCCAGTGGCCTCCATATAATTGTAGGCCTTCATAAAGACCCCCTAGATGATGCCATTACAGCAGGTGAACCTTCCCTTGATTGAATAGGTCAAAGCTATATACTTCTTGCAGGGAGTGCAATCAAGTTTCATTCTCATCCAATTTAGCATGAAGTAATACAGACAAGGAATAACAGAGTGTTCAGACTTCTGTGCCTCAACCAAACTTGTCTTATTTGACAATCAGAAAAATTGTTAAAACTCAACTGAGATTAGAAAGCTAATTTCACTTGGATTAAAGGAAGATTTAGGAATTAGATCTCAAAACAAATTTGTTTCTTCAACCCTGATTGTGTGAAGACTTGTACATAGGTTCATCTTTACTTGTGCAAGTAAACCAACTATAATCAACAGAAGAATTCACAAAAACTGCATTTTAGACAAATGCACAACAATTGTCAGGATAGGAACCTCTGTAAAATAGCACCAAACAATTCACTTGTTACAAAGTTATTACTTCAGGGGAAAAATACTTTCTGTTCAAAGAAATAGATTATTTATGAAAAATGAGGTGATGGGTGGTATTCTGCCTGAATCTATTCTATAGAATAAATCTCACCTGACTTGTTAATGTGGTGACAGCTATGAATCTCATTATTTTAAGTTCTGACTGCTTGAAACAAATTTTATTGCAACGACTGCCATTGAGAAATATTTTTTAAAAACAGACTACTAAAATCAGAACCTCCTGCCTTGCAGCAAGCTTACAGCATTCCTATCTGTTCCCGGTAGAGTTGCTGACAATAGTTACTGTGGGTTTAGAGCACCTCTTTGTGGCATTTTAGCAAGATGTTACTTAGGAAAAGAAAACATCATAGGAAAGTGTATGTCTTACATAACTGCAGAGAGCAAACTAAAAAATAGCAGAGAAAAAAAATTGCTATAAAAATATTAGTATTCATTGATAAATTAGTGATGAATGAGTAGCAATGTGCAGAGGAAAAGGACAGCTCTACCATACTCTCTGCGTTCTTTTCCTTTAGTTTCTGTTGCCTCCTTGTAGACTGTATCCACATCAAAATTTATGTGTGAGATGTATTAATATCTATTGTAACTATACAGTAATTGCATTTTCATTTTAGAAATAATAATAATGACAAAGGATATTACTGACTTAAGAACATTTAATACAGCTGTCTCAAAATCTATGGCAAATAACATTTGCTATGACCAGGATGAAACCTTATCTAAAATGTTGCATTAATTTTTTTCCTAAATACAACTAAATCCATAAGTATGATAACATAAAATTTACTTTTACATGTTCATTTCTATCACCAACTCAGTTCTTCACTAGCTAAATTGATTACACCCTCTTTACTCGCAGAAAAAGGTAAAGGCAAATAAGGGTGATGCTGGGAATAAGAGGTACATATCTTGCTTCCTAAAAGGGATCATTCATTTTCTAGGGCTTCTCAGCTGACTCTGCAGGTCAGCTACAAGGCAGCATAATTCTAGGATTTAGGAGGTAGATGTTAAGGTAGAGATGTCTGTTTGGAAAATATTTAGTTATGCTGTATAAAAGCAGCAGACCTTTATGAATCAATGACACATAAGAAAAGTGTTCTGTCATGGAAATCACCATCAGAATCACATGGAGTTCAATCTCCGAAACTAAATCACTTTCAAATGTTACTTTTTTTTAAAAAAAGGATTATTTTAGGAAAATATAGATGTACTGTAAAGTATTAGTATTTTAATGTGGAAATTGGGCAAATTGAGATGATAGGAAGAAAAAAGGCTAGTATTTATCCACAGTGAATAAGTTTGGGGTTATGCATACATGAAGAACGGGTTTTGCCGTAAAAATTGAAGGGAATATAAAAACACTAAAAAATTATTTTTATACACAGGAACCCTCTGTCATTGCCCTGGTAGTACCCAGGACTTTCTTCTTCACATATGCTAGACAATAAATTAGTTCTCAGAAGTAGGATTTTTATGTGTGATGAAACATTCCCACTGGAAATTCATGTACATTTTCATATGAGCATTTATAATTTGTGAGACTTAAAACCCCTGTATTTGTCCCCTAACCAGAATTTATGTATAATGTCTTTGTTATTCTGTTGAGCCAGTCTTAAGAATTTACTTCCCACCACTACGGAGGCCACTCTTGCAAGGATTATAACATTACAAATATGGAAGGATAAGATATTTTGGTATTTACTCTAAAGCTTAAGTCAGCTTTCCTACTCTTTGAAGCATAAGCCTCTTTTTTAATTGTATCCAAAGAACAGAAATCTTGTGTGAAAAATGTCTTATTATGCAAAGTTCTGTGAGATGACCATGGAATTCAAGAGGTTTTCTGTCCATTGGGAACTTTTTGAAAGAAAAGGAGACTAACTTCATGTTATTGTGGTGGTTTGAAATTGGTCTGTAAGACTTTTGCTAATTTCATTGAAAGTCATTTTATTTAGAAAAAAACGCTGCAGTTATGTTATATATTTTTGGCCTGACTAACAAACTGAAGCTGCTGCAAATTAGTCTGCTACATCAAGAGATAGGGCAGTGGGCTAGATCCTGAACTTTCTGCCATGTAGGCCAGATCATTATCTTGTTTCCTTGCTGGTGCAGGTAACTTTAAGAGGAAGTATTTATCTTCAATATGCCAAGGACTACAGTTTTCTGCACTATGTTAAATCCTCCAGCAGTGTATAGATGCTAACTACAACCACTACTCAAGACATCTTTCAAATACTGGATGCAGTACTTACCATAGATGTATCTCAATGTTGCACAGTAACATTCAATAACAGATTTCAGATATGTTAGAAAGAGATGAAAGTAATCAAAACAAATTGGTTCAGTAATTTGTTTCGGTTCTTTTTCCAATCAGGAATTATATGTGATTTGACTGCAATTTTCTAGAATTTATGATTATCTGTGGAATAGGGTTTGTGAATTATTCTTGATCTGTAACTCATTCACAACCAATTAGTTGGAAGAATTATACATTTAAATTCCTTGGTTAAAGATCTATCTGCTCCCTATGTGGGACAGCACAACTTATGAAACTCAAATAGTGCCAAGAGAATCCCAAACAGGCCCCAGACCAGCTGTACAGGAAGACACACAGCAGAAGAAATGCATTTGACTCTGCAGTGCCTATACAAGAATAGAAGCGTGGATTGAAAGTCTGTAAGCTTTTTGCAATACTTGTATAAAAGTTACTGTTTCAATGTATTCTTGCAAGTAAAATGATTTTCAGGGTGGGGAGGTAAGAAGCAGAAGGAGATGCAAGTGTGTGCAAATAAATCATTCTGAAGAACAAAATTACTTTCTTTTCAGTGATTTTTCAAGTTGACTTAGTCCAAAATATTCAAAACCTGCTCTCTGATAAGACTAAAGCAAATAAACTTGAGCTTTTCACTATCTTTTCAGACTGATTAGAAGTAAATTGAGAAAGCAGACAACATGGAAAACAGCATAGATTGTGTATTCCATGTCTTCACCAGGGAATAACTGTTCTCTGGAGCACCTGAAATAAGGACCAAGAATGGGGATACCAGTAGCTTCATCTATGATCTGCGTGAAAAAAATAAATCTATATTATTTTATAACTGGTATATGTGAACCTGATCTGTTTAGCATTACCTTGACAGCTTTGGGGTCATCATTAAGTCCAACGGGACTGCACAATGTTATGCTGACAATCCTTTCAGAAAAGGCAAGACATGACAGAAAGGAGAAACACAGATTCCCAGTGTCAACCAAATTAGGGCAGCAATGTCTTAGGCATTAACTTGAGAGGCAAGAGAGGTAGTTCTCTGGCAGTCATCATCCAAGCTAGACTGCTTTACACTCTTACAATAATATAAAACTCTAGGAGAATGAAAAGCACTACCTCCCATAAAAAGGGAGAAGTTTCTGTGAACTCTGTGACTTTGGTTCATGAAGTGGGACATTGTCTGCACTCTTCCTGGGTTGAACAAATCCTCAAAATGAGTGAAGAACCGTTTTCAGAACCATGGTCAAATTTCAAATACCATTGCAATGATTTTGGGTCTAGAGAGAATGCGACTCTGAGGAAGATGAGTTTTCAAGCTTTATTCACTCTGTTTTGTATAGTGCCTTCAGCAGTCCATAGAATTGTAATTAATATGAACAGATAGGCAGTGAAACTTTAAATTTTTTAAAAATAAAGCTTTATAGGATTCTAGCTCCAGGCAGATTCTGGGACTTTTACTCATTATCGTTGATTTGATATACCAGTCAATTCTTAAAACTACAGAATTATCTTCATTTTTATGTTCCTTCTTTTTCTTTACTCTTTATGTTATTGAAATCACTTTCCCATCTAAAATGCGTGCTACCTAGCTAACTTCTCACCATTGTGACACTGTTTACCTTTTGGTTATTCTAACACAGATTATGAGCTAATTATTCATTATGGCTGTTAAAACTTGTTGTCAATTACAAATTCATCATCAAGACTTCTCTGAAAATATTGTTCAACATGAAAAGCTAAAGATATTTATGGTTCAGTTGATGATTTTGAATGCCAGCTGTTGGTAAGAGCACAGTCATGGGAATTTAATTGCTACACTGACTTTTAAGAAGTGATAGGTGCCAACACCTACTGGAAAACTAACTTTGCTAATGCTGGGGCAGCAGTTAAGAGGTTTTGTTTGTATTGTTGTTTGCTGGTAAGATAGATGCAAAAAGTATTAAGAATTGTTTCCATAATGAATTACATTTGTGTAAGCTAGACATGACTTGACGTTCAGGTGGTTCTCAAACATGTTAATCACAACTATTCCCTGATAATTCTGGTTAACTCTCAACCAAGAAAGGCTAACTTTTGTGCATGAAGGACAAAAAGAGTCAAAGGGAAGAAAAGTAACACAACAAAAAGCAGGTGGTCTCCAAAACTATAACTGTCTCTGTAGACAATGCCTCTCACACAAAAAGGGGACATGAATATCCATTTCTTTGCAGCATGTTTTTTCCAGACACTAGTCATGTCCGGTTATTTGTACCAAGGTTGCTAATTCAGAAATGACCTCAGAGTACAGAACAGGGCGATTGAGTCCTTGCATGCTAACAGCCTTCAATAGGCAAAGTTGTCATTAACTTTTTTGTTCTTCTACTGACCTACTGGCTGTTCCCAGTGAGACCCCCTCTGGCTCTCATCATTCTGACACATGACATTTCACAATATAAGAAAGCCCACAGTTTTGGAGGGCTTGTCTCTCCTTTTGAGATCTGCACATTTGGATGAAATAACACTTACCTTTATAGGGGAAAGCTTAAGAAAAATGTGACACATTTCTCCAATACAAAACTAGACAGACAATATGTGACATCTCCTGAAAAATGGCATAGGGAAGAAAATTATATCAAGTATACAGTTCGTTGTTGGTATATTCCTGAAACATGTGGAGATAGAAGTTTCTCCAACATCACCACAGTAATTCTTAAAACTTTGAAGGGACAAATGTCTTTATTTCTTTTATTTCTCTGTGAATACTGCTAAACTTTATATAATGTTTATAGTTCAGTAGGTACATTTTGTCCATTTTTTAAAAAATTAAGTTTGGTAGACTCAAATATTTTGTATCAATAGGACAACATTGAAGTATAATCTGCTTATTTGAGGGAATATGCTCTACATTTATAACTTCAAACTGGTATTTTAAAGTCCCATCTAATAGAACAATTGACAATGATATATTTTTTGGCACTGTGTAATTACATTCTGAGAAAAATATTTGCTTTTCCAATATATGCTTTCTCTATATTGCTTGAGAAGTTTATTTTTCACTTTTGACAAGTTTCTCTTTATGGGGTACATGTGCCCCTTCATTGCCTATCTGTGGAAGGAAATAACAAATTTCTGAAACTGCATAGGATGTCATACATTGCTTTTTATGCATATTATTTTCATTTCAGTAAAATATGTAATTACAAGTATACTTATAGATTTAAATATCTGAAATAAAAGTGCAGTTTTAATTTTGCAACTGAAGAAAAAATAATTAAAAAATAATATTCTTCTTCATTTTTGTATGTAGAGACAGATCATATAAAATACTGCTAACATTTATCTACCAATTTTAATCAACAGCAACCTGCCAAGAAGGATTCCATGGGGGAGTCAGTTAGGGGGGTGTTGAAAGATTACTTTACCAAACTATACTCTTAAGAAATAAAAGAAGTCCTTCAAAATCATATTTCACATGAGAATTTATATGAAAATGCATAGCCATTTTCTTTTGAATGTTTTTCTTCTGAATGTATTTCTTTAAAGACTGTTTTTGAGGAGAGGGGATTGTAATGATATATGCTCCCCCTATATGAGTATTTTGTCATCAGAATTCAAAACATTTGACTTATAATTGTTATAATTAAGAATAATTAGTTAGTCTAGGTTTAGATTAATAAATAGTATGCTTTGGGAGACTATCACTGTGCACCATGTATTTGTGTTGAATAGTTTGTTATGTGCACCATTTTTTTCCTTGGTTGAGATCTTTCATTATTTGGAAATCCAGTCATTCTGCAGACATGAGACTAGTTGACTGAGCAGTCTTTAATGTCTTTGGATAAGTTGAGTTGTATCAAAGAATGCATATTATTTATTAAAATGGTAATTGGCAAATGCAAATTATTCATATTACTTAGCCAATATTGAGCTAGCAGCTGAATCACAAACCCTTCTCCCTCATCTTTTCTTGCTGAATGCTGTTGTTGTTCTCTCAAGGTCACGATACTCTACACTTACATACAATGCTTTATTTATTCTCGTTCAGATGGCCACCCCACTGCACTTATTCTGATACTCTGAGGAGCAAGATAGCTTCAACTGTAATTTGTAGGGGTTTTTGTCTGACTACTGCCTGTGTCTTTGCTTATTGCTTGTTTTTTCTCTCCCTCTCTCCATTCCTTATCCCCAAACCCCTCTTGTGCACACTGGGTGGATTTTGTCCATAAGGTTAATTGCACGGTTAAAACCGAGACAATAAGAAAGCTCTCATAGTAATAAAGAGCAAGAATTAAAATTCTTTCTGTACCTCCGAAAATCACAAGCTCGGTAGCCCACCGCTTTCTCCGGCAGGCACTAGATGGCGGCATATATCAGTGCTGCCTTGCATCAACAGCGGGTCGGGAGAGAAGTAAAACCCCTGTGAGACTTTCAGTCAAGGTTTTAATCGAGAAGCAAAAATCTTTATTATGGATTAACTCCATTCCCATTAAAGTTAATTGCAAAGCTCTCATTGTCTTTATAGAGAAAGCCTAAGTACTGACTCTAAATACAGAGCCTACTCCCCCGCTATTTAAGGTAATCACACAGAATCATAAAGTCATGGAATAGTTTGGTTTGGAAGGGACATTAAAGATCATCCAGTTTCAATCCCCCTGCCATGGGAAGGGACATGTCCCACTAGGTCAGGCTACCCAAGGCCTCGTCCAACCTGGACTTGAACACCTCCAGGGATGGGGCATCCACAACTTCACTGGGCAACCTGTGTCAGTACCTCACCACTCTCATGGTGAAGAAATTCTTCCTTAAGTCTAGACTAAATCTACCCCTCTCCAGTTTATACCCATTGCCCCTAATCCTATCACTACAAGCCTTTGAGAAAAGTCCCTCCCTGGCTTTCTTGTAGGCCCCTTACAGGTACTGGAACATCACCATAAGATCTCCTCAGAGCCTTCTCTGGGATGAACAAGCCCAATTCTCTCAGCCTATCCTCATATGGGAGGTGTTCCGGCCCTCTGATCATCCTTGTAGCCCTCCTCTGGACCCATTCTAATGATGTCATATCCTTCTTATACTGAGGATTCCAGAACCGGATGCAGTACTCCAGGTGAGGTCTCACAAGAGAGGAAGAGAGGGGCAGAATCACCTTCATTCACCTGCTGGCCATGCTTCTTTTGATGCAGTCCAGGATATGGTTGGCCTTCTGGGCTGCGAGCACACATTGCCGGCTCATGTCGAGCTTCTCATCAACTAGAACCCCCAAGTCCTTCTCTGCAGGACTTGTCTCAATCACATTATTCCCCCATCCTGTACTGAAATTGGGCATTGCCCAGACCCAGAGGTAGGACCTTGCACTTGGCCTTGTTGAACCTCATGTGGTTCTCACAGACCCACTTTTCCAGCCTGTCCAGGTCCCTCTGGAGGACATCTCATCCTTCTGGTGTGACAACTGCACCACTCAGCTTAGTGTAATCTGCAAACTTGTTGAGGATGCACTCAGTCTCTGTCTATATCATTGATGAAGATACTAAACAGCAATGAAGACATTAAACAGAATATACATTCCACAAGCATCTATAATTCTATTCCACCTTCAAACTAGATAGGCATTTTCTTATGTAACTGCATGCTGTCTCTTCTATATAATGAACTTATATCTGACAAATGCACTTAAAGACCTTTTTATTGCCAATGAATGAAAATTAACGTCACAATGAATGAAGTGCCACTAAAACAGGGAAAAGTAAGAAACAAAGATGAACTGAGACAGTACATGGAAGTGAAATGGTCTAAAGATGAGTTCTCTGTCTGGTCAGTTTCTTTTCTGCATCATTTCAATGCTTTTATTTCAAACAGATAATGAATAGTGGTTGAATCTGATCTCTTGCACCAAATGCACTTACTGAATTTCCTTTTCTTTGAGACAACTCTTCCTGCTTGTGCTCAGATTCAGAAATGAACATCAGTTCCCACAAAGGAAGACACAGGAGAAGGCTTGCAGGTGATTCTGTTTTGTCACGTAGAATCATACAGTGCAGTGACATGTAACATTTTATATGAGAGAAAATGCATCTTGCACATAAGACTTACAGAATATTTTCAGTTGAAAGGGATCTCTGGAGATCAAGTCCAGCTCCTTGTTGAAAAACATGATTGAAATTCGTATGAGTTCAGTTTGATCAGAACTTTGTCAAGACATATTGCACAGTCTCTTTGAGAAGAAAAAGAGGATAGGTGAAGATAAGAAATAAAGAATAATGGGCATGCATCCTAGACAGGCAAGCTACAAGTCTTACTGACAGTGGGTCCGTGTGTGTATGCATGTGTGTGCATAAAGATACCTGGATATGGAGCTGAGGGATAGAGGGGAGGATCTGCAGTCATCAAACACCATTATCTGCCTGGAGGAGTCTCTCCAGAAAAGAAACACAACAGGGTACCTCTCTTCCCTTGCAGAGTCAGAAAGAGTACATGTCCTTTAATGTCTCTCTTCCTGTGGAAGAAATCTGGTTTCATAGAAAACAAACTTCAGCTTGCCAAAATACTTGAAAACAAATATAGGCTTTTTTCCATATTTGCATCCCCCACAGGATTTTCCAATGAAATACATTAACCCCAAGGCTTTTACTTGTAGTGATCATACTTTCTGTACTACAAAGGTTTAACATAGCTACATTCCTCATCTTCTCTGTTATTTTCTTCATGTGACCTATGAACAACTATGCTAAAAAAATATTCAACAAATTAGAATACTCAATATGTTAATTTTTATTCAGCATCCAAATACTGAAATTGTATGAGAAGATCTGGTCCTATGCAGGTAACTAAGACAGGTAAATAAATGAAAGGGAAGTGCATTTATTTGAAAAACAAATACATCATTCACTAAATAGTTGGCAATACGAAAGGAGTCTAAAAGAGAAGTGTCTGTTATTTAAGACACATTTTGAGATCTGTCCTTTTTTTTTCTTTTGTTTTCTTTTTCTTGTTTGTTTTTGATTTTGTTACTGCCTGCCTTAATGCAAGATAAACTCTTAGTGCTTGGAAATGCATATCTTTAGTTTCCCAATGGAGACATTTCTTTCTTCTTGATAAGTTCCAAAATTTTCACCACCTACTGAGAAAAAAGCTCAAGTTTTAAATTCAAATATCTTTGCTTCAAAAATAGTGAATACAGTGAGCCCACAGTATTTAACAGAAACATTGCAATTGAACTGAAATAGTCAGCTGATAGAACATAACTCATAAAAAATCTTGGTTGGTACAAATCAGTTCAACTTACAGTTTTAACTATAGCCAAGCAATCATGCATTGAATACAATGTAAAGTAAATGTTTTTTCCTTTAAGTACTTAACTGTTATTGTAAATAGAGACTTACTCATCAATACAGTGAAATAAAATGGAAATAGGATATTTTTCCAGAGTAATTGTATTAATTACAGTTTCTTACACTTTGCCTTACTTCTATAGCATGCACAAACTCTTCTAACATCACAAGTACTGTTGATCCCCAGTTTCAATTCCAAATCATATTTGTTTCATGGGGCGCTTAGTGCAAAAACAGGTTAGTAGTGAGATGTAATGGCATGTACAGTAATGAAAAAAGAATTTGCCAGAGAAATATGATACAAAGTACTTGACTTTTCTTCTTTAATTACCTACATTATTTAGAATAGGAATCAGTAGAGTGAAGTTAAGTGGCTCTAAGAAGAAATAGAAAAAATATTTTTTAGCAAATAAGACTTGCATGCATGTATGTTTATTGAGAGACAACAGGATCATTTCAATGAGCTGACAGAGATGATTAGATAAGACTAGATTTCACACATTCAAAGTACAGTAGGGTAGTGTATAGGTGTTAACTCTTTAGAGGATAAGGCAAGACTGTGACAAATGTTCAGTAATGCTACTGAGCCAAAATAATAACAAGGAAAATGTTGAACAATATCAGAATGTAAAAATAATCATAAGTTCCTTAGGCCCTGCGAGAGTAACCTTAGTCTTACAAGGCTTTGCAGAGTGACACAGAGAACAGAAGAGTACATGAGGGATGGAAAAGCTTATGTACTCACACGTGAAAACCCATTCAGCTTATCCTGAGTGTGCCCCCTGTGAGCTAGGCCTTTTCAAAAACCCAGGGAGGGTATGACTAAGAGAGTGCAGTACTGATGGAAGTGCAAATAGACTCTCTTTCCAAGCAACCTTTCTGACCACAGCAGCTTTCTGAGTGTTCACAGTTCATACTGAAAGCAAAACTTAGTAAAAGACCATTGGTTTTCAGTGGCTCAAACCACTGACAATTTCTCAGTTTCGATATCCAGCAAGCATACAGACATTTGTGATTCAGATTTTGAAGCTTTAGATGATTTTTTAGTAATTTTATCTACAATATAAATGAAGACCAAAAAAAAATATATCTGTAGAAATTCTACGGTATTGTAATCAGTAATCAAAACCATTACACTAAAGATGACTGAAATAAAATGTTGAGTCTTTCCTAAATTCTGTAAGCAGAAATGTGTTCAAGAGAGATGTTTTTCAAAGCTGGAAAGCAATTAGTTCCTCAAGCGAGTAGTACACAAGCTGTATGTATGAAAAATCTTTCTCTTTTGTCTTGGTTAAATTTAGGCTACATCAGGCCATTCTTTTAAGATAAATGAATTAAAAAATACATAAAATTCCATCATCTAGCATTTATAGACATATTACAATGCATACAAGAATGAATACTCCCACAAATCTTTACTTTAGTATCCTTACAAAATCAGTATCAGAAATGCCCAAAGGTTAATTGATAAAAACTCAAGTATATCAATAACTGATATTTCAGGGAGATTAAAAACATGAGCTAATCATTTTAATTTGATGCCCAATGACATGTACTACATCAGCAGTACTGGATAGCAACAATGTGCTTTTGTATGCATACCAATCTAGTTCCTTTATAGTATCTTCCTGAGACACAGTCGATCTGCTGCCAATATTTTCCCTCTCAAAGGATGCTGTGATCCCTTGATGTCTGTATTTTATTTATGAGAAAGAAACAGCCCTTCTGTCAGCATCTCTGTAGTGAGATAAAATAAATGACCTCTGCTCTTTCAGACACACTTTTCAATAAGATGATTATTTAACAGCATACAGCAGTTAAAATATGAAGACAAGAACAAGGTCAATATGGAGACAAGAACAAGGTCAAACTGAAGATTCTTCTTGTCCTGCATCTTTTTTCGGTAGTCTCCAGTAACATGCTTAGGGGAAAAAAACCTGAATATATAGGAATATATAGATCTTCCTTTTCTCTGATATAGCATCCCAGCTTCTTGCAGACAGTACTGTGGATGTCCCCTAACTCAGAGGTTGAATTTGGATTGCCTTGTTCCGTAGACATTCATTGAGTACTGAATGCATTTAAAAATAAGGAAATAAGTATATTTTTGAGCTACTCAATAATTTTGAGTTCATCCACTAGCACTGAGTTTCATACTTTAAAAGTGTAAACTATTACTTATATGTGAAAATTCCATGTATTTTATTCAGTAGGATTACCCCTAGTTCTTGTGAAACAAGTGTTTGGTAATAACTTCTATTTACTTTCTCCGTGCCATTTTTAAGACATACCCGTGTAACTTATTGGACTACAGAAGACTACATCTTCACTACAGGAAAAAATGACATGCAGTCTTCATGTGCTACAAAAGTTACTCATTTATTGCAAATACTATAACCTACACATAGCAATGTCTTATAGTAAAAGGGTAGGAGGTAATTCACATATCCATCCCTGACACTGGCTAAATGGTCATTCAAAGCAAGTTTCTCAGCTGGAAAACAGTCCATTGGCAAGTGATTGGTTCACAAATCAGTTTCTCAGGATCCTAGCACAGAAAATACTATGATATTGTTTCCTTGGATGCCATTCAAGACGCTTATCAAAAGGAGACAATGTCTGAAGATTTCCAGGTGAACAAAGAATATTTTTGCATAAAATTTTCCAATTCACCTTTTTTTATAAATGAAACTTTTAGCATTCTTAGTTATTTTTACATTCCAGTTATTTTTTATGACTCAGGGCTTTATTGTTTTTTAAAAATAACTCAGCAGCTCTTAAAAAAAAAAATGCCCATAACAGCAGACTTGTTTGGCTGCATTTACTGTTTGGGGAAAACTGAATTACAGTAACAGTCCAGAAAGCAATGATTTGGGGTAAACTGCAGCAGCTGATAGCAGTTTTGAGACACTGAATAATCATAATGCATAATCATATGGGTAGCTGGCAGAATACAATTAAAATAAACATCATACCTTCAGATATACAGAAATGATACATCTGTGTGGAAGAATTTGGAGCAGTCCTGTAACACTGCTGCCATGCAATGTAACCCAAAGCAACAGTTATGTGCAGGACTACTTGAAATATATTTACAATTATAATTTTTAGTTATGCAACATAGAATCATAAAATGTTTTGGTTGGAAGGGACTTTAGAGATCATCTTGTTCCAACACCCCTGCCATCAGCAGAGCAACCTTCCACTAGGTCAGTTGCTTTTTTTTTTCACTTAGATCCTTTTGGTTGAATAGTGAAACAGTACCACCATTGCAGATGCGACAAAAGGAATGAGTTCAGCTGCTTGGAATGACTTTCAACTCTCTTCATGCCAAGTGTTTGAAAATATTTATTTTCTTCATGGAGGAATTCAATGAGAGTGATAGAAGTGGTTTTCATCTCAAGTGTCAATGAAAAGTACAGACATTGGCTGATAAAAAATCACCCAAAAAGCATTTTTGCTGGAAAATACTGTAGTTCAGTATCATATTTCTCCGATTCTTGACAGTAGGAACCTTTGGTGTCACACACTGTTGCTCAGTGTCTCTACTTCTGCTGTGAAGTGAGTTGTGAATTTTAGGAGTTCTTGACCGTAAAGAAAACGATGGGCCACAGAGAATAATGCAGTCATAAGACCACCGTGGGCCAACAGCAACACCTTAAAAATATGCTAGAGCATGGACAGTTTGGGTTTTCTAGTCAACAAAAAGTTTTCCACAGAAATAAAAAATTAAAACAGTCAATATTTCAGTCCTCTCCAGAGATATAACTTTAGCTGAAAAATGTGAAGTACCCATGAATTAGATGCAAAAAATTATGTACAATGAAAAAGAACATGTAGGAAATTAGTAGTCTAGTATCATTGTGATAATCACAGTGGGTTATTAAGTGGGATGACTAAGTGCTTTGTCAAACACTTGAATTCTTGATTTTTTTTTCCAGTTTTTTAGGGTGGGCTAGCTGTGGGTTTTTGTTTTGATTTCTTTCCTCTCAATGTTTGTTTTCAGTTGGTCTCATCTAATTTGAAAATACAGCCATTTAAAATTATACTGTCTTTCCTACTATAATTATCTTAAAATAATAAAATTTATTATGTCACTAAAGAACAGAGCAAACAATCATTCTTTGAAAATTTTGGTGTGGGACACATACCAAATGTAAAGTTCAACATGCTCATTTCATATATGTGAGATGCTTTTTCTAGGCATCAAACTGCTAGAAGCCAAACACACATCTGTTGTCTTTTTACTCCAAAATTTATCAATATTTCCTGCTGATACAATATCAGGATTCTTTTTCACACTACTTCAAGTTTAGTGGTGAATAGAAAAAATAGACCGTTATATTACACAGAAAACTGACCACAGAGATTTGCAAAAGAGCTTGAAATGCACAGAGTATGGTGATAAAATGGCAGATCGAGTACAATTTATACAAATGTATTATAATGGGGAAAAATGAACCTACTGTATACTTGCAAAGATGAGACCTGAACAAGTTATTGCTAGTTGGATGATAAACTTTAGAATTATTATGGTTCTGCAAGAACATCAGTGAAATTCTCAGTGACAAGTCGAAAAGACAATCTGAATGTTAGGAAGACTAGTAAAGAACAAAGCAAAAAATGTAATTGCAGACTAACTGGGTAAGTCAATAATGTGCCTCTCAAGAGCTGTGAAACATAAAGAAACAAACTCTGTTTCAGAAGAGCCCTGAACTGTAGATAAAGAGATAGTTTTGGTAAACATTCTCACAGTTCTTTACTACTTATTATTTATCAGCCAGTTCTAGACTTAGAAGAACTTTTTCCCTGACCATGACTGTCCTTAAATTCTAAATCGTAGCCTTACAATCAGCTTTGCCTGGATGGGCTGTTATGCCCAATAACACCAGTTAGATTCTGTACAATTTTCTTCTTGCAAAATATAGCAGTTGCCATTCAGCAAATATGACTACATGATCAAAAGCTGTTGTTTTTCATGGCTGGAGTCATAACTCTCAAAGCACATATTGTCAATAGCATCATTCAAACAACCCATACACATTAATTGTCTTCTTGGTTATTCAGGGATCTATTTTTTTTTAATGTATTTATTCTTTAAGCATTCTTCAGTTAAATGTTCTTCTTATATGTAGGAAAAGCAGATTAAGAGAAAGTATTCATTTTATGCTTAACTGGAATATGTCTACTTTTTCTCAGAGCATTTTAAACTCACAATTATTTCTTAATCCTAAAATGTGTGTTTATGGAAATAAATTGTGAATTTCCTATATTTAGATTAGGGGAAATACTTAAAGTTAGGTTTTAATGATTGAAATACATAAAAAATACTTCCAAATATCTGCTCAGTTTTGCTTACAAGGTTTTGTGAGCTTAGGGGTTTTGTGGGCTTAGGGGTTTTGTGGGTTTAGCAGCAGTTACTCTTTGCTCTCTAGAAGGATTTTACAGAAACCTTTCAGCAATATGGGATGAAAGACACAGACAATGCCTGATATGTTATTCTGGATGTATTTTTTCACTTTCCAAGTTGTAGCTATGGAAATACATTTTTAAAGTGTAGAAATACCCATAGAAGGTAAAATTTTTTTAAATGTACCAAATATAAGGTGCTAAGGGGCATGGTTTAGTGTCTGATAGGAATGGTTGGACTTGATGATCCGGTGGGTCTCTTCCAACCTGGTGATTCTATGATTCTACGAAATATCTATGCATCCTAAATGCTGATTTTCCCAAAATATATGAAGAGCCCCTGGCCTAGTCACATTCCTAGACACTATTTGTTTGTGCAATGCCATTTACCTGACTTAATAATGCTAAGTATTTGCATAAGTGGTTTTTTTTTTAGTATTGACCTGGAAAAATAATTAAAAAAAAAAAAACCAAACCACATGCACACAAAAAAACCAAAAACCCAAGCTAGAATTCAAAGGGAAAAAAAGGCTTGTGATACTTTGGAAATATTATTCTATGTGCAAGCCATTGCTAATATGTGATTAGAATGCATATTTCTAATGGAGAAGTATATTCATATGTGTATATCTATTATTTGCCCATAGTTATCCACGTTTTACAATAAAGAGAGATGTTCCTTGACACACAATGTATTTGGTAGCTGAAAACAGAACGGAAACCTGCACCATATTATTGCTCTATTGCATAATCCTTTTCAGCCCTCTCTTGTAGTTTTAATTGGACTAAATTTTCTTTTCTGCTTAAGAAATATCGCCTGTTGTTCAATGGGATTTTGCATGGATATGTCTCAGAGGAACTCTTCTCATCATGTAATGTAAACGTTCACTGAAGTAAGATTCTGCATGTGAAATGTTAGTAATACAATTAAATTTGTAATAAGACATTACAAATTAAGTATGGAGAATACTGATTATTATATGAATGCTAAGTTTCTTAAGAAACTCTGACAATAGAAATAAGAAAAGATGATGTTATAATATACTCATTTTGAAACAACTCTTAATATCTTCCTAAACTGGAGTGAAGTATGAGTTGTGATAGCTTAGAACTGGAGACAAAAAGACAGAAACATATAGTGTGAACTGAAATCCATGGCTGTGTACTTGAGTATTAATAACAAAAAGCCTTCTATAACCTTGAAACATGAGTAAAAGCACTATGAAGAAGAACTCTACCAGTTGATCTCAGAATGGGTGTGCGCTGTCAATATGAAACCAGCATTAAAAAGCAGATATAATTTGCAAATCGTATAATCTGTAAAATTTACAAAAGAACAGCAATACAAAGTATAATGTTACAGTGAAACTGTATTTAGCATACAAAGCATAAATCATAGAATCATAGAATAATCAGGTTGGAAGAGACCTCTTTGATCATTGAGTTCAAACATTCCTATCAAACAATAAACCATGTTGCTGAGCACCTCATTCACCCATCTTTTAAACACGTCCAGGGATGGGGATTCAACCACCTCCCTGGGCAGCCTGTTCCAGTGCCCAATGCCCATCTCTGTGAAAACTATTTTCCTAGNTGAACACAGTATTCAAGGAGCACTGGTATTTTGAATACATTAATTGAACCCAAAAGAAACACGAATAAGGGATCTCTGTGATGATTACCAAAACGATGACCTTGAGGGACCAGAGGAGCTTCACAGGCATGAGGCAGCACCATACAAATCCATGAAGTTTCAACAAGGTCCTGCACGTGGGTAAAGGCAACCCCTGGTATGAATACAAGCTGGGGAATAAAGAGATTGAAGGCAACCCTGTGAGAAGAAGTCATGATACTGGTGAATGAAAAGGTGGACATGAAGAATCAGTGTGCATTTGCAGCCCAGAACGCCAACCATAAACTGAGCTGCACAAAACAAGTGTAGTCAGCAAGTTAAGGGAGGTGACCCCACCTGGAATACTGCGTCCAGCTCTGAAACCCTCAGCACCAGAAAGGCATGGACCTGTTAGAGCAGGTCCGGAAGATTGGTCAGACTTCTGGAATATCTCTCCTTTGACAACGGGCTAAGAGAGCTAGGGTTCTTCAGCCTGGAGAAAAGAAGGCTTCAGGAAAATGTAGCAGGGCTCTTCAGATAGATGAAAAGGGCCTACAAGAAACATGCAAAGAGGCTTTCAACAGGGCACATAGTGATAGGACAAGGGGTAATCACTTTATTCTGAAGATATTTAGATTAGATATAAGGAAAAAAAATTTTTACTGTGAAGATGGTGAGGCACTGGAAGAAGATGCCCAGAAAAATTGTGGATACCTCATCCCTCAAACTGTTCAAGGCCAAGTTACATGTCCATAGAAAAAGTGGCTAAAATATTTGTTCCACTCATGAACTACTGAGTGGGGTTCTATTCCAGTAAATACATGAAGGAGAAAACATGAAGGACAGGAACTATTTAAGTACCTAAATTCGTAGTAGAATCATCTGTTGGGCTACGTTTCATATTGTGTTTCTTTATGAAAGGTTCACTGCAGTTCAAATAAGTTTTGAAAGACTACATATTAAAGAAATATGGCTAAATATGCAATGTAATCAAATAAGATTTGTCTCCCAAAATAAACTGTTAGCACAATACTTACAGTTTACATTCTTTAATTGAGAAGCGTGAAGTCCTAAACACTGTTTCTCAGTGCCTGAAAAACTTAGTAGCTCATATCATGTGACTGCCAGACTGAACATCACAGGGTGTACTTCCAAACACTAATCCAATGAGGAATCAGTTTTTAAAAGGACCTTACACTCTCTTAAATTTCTATGTCATTGTAAGAATGAGCTAGCAATGAGATTTTTATGCTTTGCTGATTTGGGCCAGTCAAACTTAAGTATATATTTTTGTTTAGCTCCTCTGAACCTTAGATTAAATACTTTTTCAGTAAATAGTATTACACTGCATATTTTAATGCAATGCAGTTACTTTCATTTAAAGACATTTTCTTTAGCATTACTGATATAAACACTTTAAACTTCAGCTTTAGTTCCACCTAATCAGTAGATTTTATAATTAGAAGAAAATAAATATCCCAATTAATTTAATAAAATATTATTCTCATTCTCCTTTAAATGTTTGAAGTATCTCTTCTACAACAAGAATTCTTTTCAAGAGTACTCAGAAAGGATCAGTATTACTGCATTAGACAGTCAGAAGCACAGCAGGATATTTTTGAGGACAAGACTGAAAAGAACATGACTGAAATTCATTTCTGGCCATACACATTAGCAAATACTCAAGCAGTGTTAGTTGGATATATATTATGGTTGCTGATGGATAGTCTATCAAAATGTACTGCACTTGAATATTTTTGATATTTTTGTATAAGTATTCCTCTGATATCCATTTTGTTTGATATAATGTTACGTATGCTTTCGGTAACATCTGCTAGATTAAAATGTTGGAGAAATAAAGTCATTTTTCCACAAGAGGGGGCTAATGCTCCTTATTAGGTCCTGAATGGTACATTATCCGAAGTCTGAAATTCAGACATACCAGGTTAAACTTTCTCGTTTAATAACATTTTCTTCTTTAGCTGGTCTCTTTATATGACAAAAGAGAAATGAGAAGCAATTAAAATAGGAAATTAGAGAAATGACCAGCTTCTCAGGTGAAAGCAGCAGGAAATGAGATCATTGTGACTGAGAGCGCTCTTATGAAGCAGCGTACTTCTGTATTTATTTATTTTTTTAAATGAGGACCTCTGAGCCTTTCCTTATTTAATCATCAGATATTTTTTTAAACCAACTCAGTACCAAAATCTACGAAGGAAATCTTACTTAACTCCTCTGAGCTTTCACAGTTGTTTAAGACACAGCAAATTGTGAAAACTCCAGCAGTTACTGAAAGTGATTTTAGTCCCTTCAAAAGAGAATAACCAAATCTTAGAATCATAGAATCATAGAATCACCAGGTTGGAAGAGACACACTGGATCACTGAGTCCCACCAATCTCTAAATCATGCCCCTCAGTACTTCATCTATCCGCACCTTAAACACGTCCACGGAAAGCGAGTCAACCAACTCCCTGGGCAGCCTCTTTCATCTTCTTTGAGAACTTCTGATCTTAATTAACTAAATAGTAAAAAATCAAAATTTCCCATAGAATTTCCATTTATAATGTTTCATCTAGGTAAAAATTAATATAAATAATGTTTCATCAGTCTAAAAACTGAAGCTAAACACTTCAACTCTTTCAGAAACAATCCCTATGAAAATTGAATGGAGACTCCTATCCCCTTGGCTGCGACACAGAGTTGGAATTGTTTAGAGTCATATTCTTCTTCTATCATTATTTAATGCTTATTTTGTTACTATTCATGTTGTTTTTCCAGTGAAGGGTTATGGATTCTTCCTACTAAGTTAGGAATATGCTGGTGAGAAAGGGCTTTGATCTCTCTAATACCATAATTTGTACTACTTGTTATTTTCTTCATGCTAATGGCTAGGTCCATATCATCAGCTAGCTTAAGGATTTGGGGTGGATGAGTCAACAAGCACGTTTGGTAGAACATAATAAGTAAGCATTAATTATTACTAAGCATTCTAGTTCTTGAAAAGTTATTGCATTATCAATTTAACCTATATAGTTTATTTTATTTTTCCTATAGATAGAAAGCTGGATAGCTGATCATCTGTAATGTGACAGTCAATAGACTTTGCTGCATAGGTATTACCTATGACTTTACCTGTTATGTTCTGTACAAAAATTTATCTTTTTCTTAATGATATGACACATAAAACATATGACACTTAGAGCTACAGTGTTCATGATGCAGAAATACTTTAGAATGCAATTTCTGATGACCGTTACCTAGAAAAGAGGTGAAGCATTTAGAGAGCCTGGAGTTCAGAGCAAGCTGAAGAAGACAAAAAATAATGGAGTGACACATTACCGCAACATGTGATCACCAGAAGCCGAGGCCTTGGAATTAATACAAAGTTTTAGAACAGAATAAATATTTTCAAAGAAATATTTACAGTCTTTGTAAGTACACCCACAGTTTTAAGTTACACAACTACGTAACAGCCCTGGCAAGTTACCAGATACATTGTCGCACCTCAGTAAACATTTACATTACAGGTTGTAAAGGAGCTGCTCATTCTCTGTTAACTTGCATGGGCTGTAATTTAATATGAATTTTTCCCTACTGCACAATATATTGATCATTATAAACTGTGCTAATGACCTGCAAAAATCTAATATAAAACAAATAGTAGGAAAACTCCAAGTCCATCCTCAAAATCCCTCTGTGCAAGCTTTCATTGCAGGGTTAAATACCAAACAACATGCAATATAGTTGTGAGCCATTTTCTTCCAGTACTCATGTAAAGATTGACTTTGGCCTTGAACATCATGTTTCCCTAAGAATTCTCCAGCACTTTAATCTTTAGCATCAAGTTATAATTTAAACTTTTTTTTAATATTTAAAAAGCCTGAGCATTAAAAGGAAATGGGTTTTGACTGGTTTGTCTGCTTGTTGTAAATGTCATCCTTTGCATATATGATTTCAAAACCTCTCTAGCATCAGCCACTCATGTAATAATTTGCATGCACTAAACATGGCTGGTTTATTGCTAAGTCTTTCAGAATGTTTTCAACATGAAGTAGTCTGTGGTACAAATAAATCTGCTATGCCATTTACAGCTTTGACAGACTTCAGGTCTGATAAATACTATGAAATCAGCGTTTTCATAAACCTAACAGTATAGCAGCAGTGTACTCAGAAGCACTGTGCTTCACGACAGAAGTGTCTTTCATTACCTCCACATCTAAAACTGTATTATTGGCCTTTTCCCTGAGTGTTCTTCGCTCCAAAGAATTTTGACTTGTTTCTCACAATGTAAATTACTGGTGTCATAATAAGCACTGCCATAATTATTATTAAGGATTTTACCACTGAAAAGATGACATTCATTCCAAGGAAATCAACAGTCCTAGAACCTCAAAAGCTCAGACCTTACTTAAACTTTGGCTGTTATGGATAAACTCTTACAGTATAAGAATTATATGCACATAATTTCCATCTAGCATACGCTTATATCAAAATATTAGTCCTAAATACTCTAATTACCAGGAAGGAAGGAAGGAAGGAAGGAAGGAAGGAAGGAAGGAAGGAAGGAAGGAAGGAAGGAAGGAAGGAAGTCATTGAGAAGTGTAAGAAAATTTATACACTACAGAAGCACAGTGATTTGGTACATACTTCAGTTTTTCATTAGAGCATGTAAACATCCGAAATTAGCAAAACAGTGCAATGAAATTATAAAAAAACAGGAAAGCAAGTAACTTTTCAGCAGTTTCTAGACATATTTTCATCTGCATGTAGAGAAAAAACTACTCTTTTTCTTTGCTCTATTATACATTTTAAACTAACATAAGAAAAGAATTTTCAGTAATGTGTACTTAAGTAGGTCTTTGTACTTTCTGAAATACAATAACAGACTGTTTAAAGAGACAGAAGTAGGTGCTACTACTTTCACAATCAGGAGGGAGATACCTGAAGGAAACTGCTTGAGGAGGAAACAGACAGGCTGAAGATGACCAAAGTTATTCAGAAAGCTCATTTAAAGGCAATTGCTACTCCTTTTTAAATTATGTAAGAACATTCTTTGCCAATACTAGCTGTGAGGAAAGAAAGAAAAAAATAAAAAAATAGTTTTTAATTCAGTATTGAACAAAGGAAATACTAAAGTAAGATAAAAGAATGTAGTATTCCCTGCAAATTTTTGTAATGGTTATGTATTACTTAAAGTTGAACCCCTCAAGGCAGTTGCAGCCAATATGAACACATTAGTTCTCATTTTAAAAACTGTTTCTAGCTTCCACAGCTGGCAAGACAAGTTAGAACTCCTGACCTCAGTGACCTGAAAGATTTCCAGGCAGGGGGCTAATTAAAATTACATCCACTTCATCAAACAATTTGCTTGTTTGTATCTTATTACTTTATGCTTTCTCATGATTTCTACACAGCCTCAGTCATGACTCTTGAATGCTTAAGATGAGAAATACTGTAGCATTTCTATTCTTGATGCTACAGTACTTCTCTGTACCACCAACCACCTCTTGCTGAGAACCTTCTCCAGCTTCCAGACTAATTTTTGGCAAAAAAATAATGCCACACACTTATGGCTGTAGTAAGGCATGAAGCGTGTCTGCCCCCACTGTAATCCTTGCAATGGGAATTTGGGTTTGAATGAATAATTATCTTACACTCATTTCCTGATGCATGCTCTGACTGAAATTTTATACTTTTAATTTTATAATTTTTAGCAGATATAGTAGTCCTACCAGTATGGAGTCATGTGTGTCACTCTTGTGTTCCTAGAACACATTCTTCCAGTTTAACAGATTTAACAACTTGCCTTTTTGAAGCAGTTGTTATTAGTGGAAGCCTGGTAGACAGTGGGTGTTTACATAGGTTTTCTCCATGACAATTTTTTTCTCATTTTTGTAATCATCACTCTATTTATAAGTTCTGACATGGGAACCTCTTAAGGTTCTTAAGAATGCTGCTACACTTTCTCAATTGGCTAAAGAATCCATTAACACAAACTTTAATTTTTAACTTATCTGAAGGTACTTGGATTTCTTTTCCATCTTCCAACTGCAATCAGTGATTATTTGATGACTCTATGCAGTTATAGCTCATTCATACACATCACTCATATCATTGATTGAAGACGAGTCAATCACCAGAACTCAAATTAGTTCTATGTCATTTTAATAGTAGTTGGATAGATGGAAAAGTGATATCTTTTGTGTCATAGTGCCATATTCTTAACTGAAATCTCTGAGGGGAACTTTACATCATCAGAAATTGTAAACTCAATTGGATAGTGTAATTTTGATATCCTTGATTTGTCTTGGATCTTTTTTATTTAATTTCTCCAGATGATGAGATGCATTGATTAAGGTTTAAGATGAAAAGCGGATCAGCTAACAATAACAAATCTTCAAGAGGCTGAAACAAATGTGGAATCTTGCTCTTGGAAATCAACTACTGAAAAATCATCACATCTTTAAAAAGTTAGACAGAAGTATTTAATTAAGTTTGAAGGGCAGCAGTCCTTTTCACAAGAATATGAATCAGTCCAAACATGTAAATCTTACTTGCAAGAGGAAATACTTCAACCATGTTCACATCAGCATTCTGGAGCAGTGTTCTGGTTAGTTTAAGTAATCTGATTAACTATTCCAATTTTTAAGTTTTGAAAAGAGAGCAGTGATAATCCATAGTCCATAATGTCTAGTACATTTTTTTTCAAAAATAGCTAGTCCCTGCTTCAGATTACAAATTAAAACAGAATTTATATAGTAAAGACTTAATCAATAACCAGAACCCTGAATGGGTTTTTTTATACCCAAATACTTACCTTTGCAGAAATAAACTTTATCATACTTGTCAAAATTTCTTATATTTCCTGAACTCATACATTCCTCAAGAATTTTCTTTTTGGTGTCAACTATCATAATTATCTACATTTTTCAGACAGAAGTTAAAGTGATTATCCTATATTGAAATTTAAAAATAGGTCTCATAATATTGAAAAGAAAATTTTTACAAATGTTGTAATATGCTTTGGCTTTTGATCAAGTTGGCAATATGGTTCAGGAGATAGTTAAAATTTCATGTTCTGATCCCAGCCAAAATCAGAGTTCAGAGGAATAGTAAGAATAGTAATTTTAATTTTTTGTATTAAGAAGCGCAGCAATCTTCATTTAATATCAAGGGTCTGTATTGAACCCTATCCAAAGTGTGTCATTTTTATTTTATCCATATCTGCTCACTTACGTATCTATTTATGTACATAAAAGGACTTAAGAGCTAATTCTCTGTTACGTTCCTGTTCTTTTATATTAGTTGAGTGGTATATAGGAGGTTGAAGAAGAACAGGAGTGTATATTATCCTGCTGAGATATTCTCTTGCTGAGAACTGAGAATATATCTTCAGTAGAGAACAGATATGCAAGAAGTCTACCAAAGACTGCCCAGACACTCTCAGATAGAGTTAAAAAAAATATGTGGAGCTGGAAGATGCACAAGGTAAGGGACATAGATGAAAAATATATCACATTGATTGATCAGTGTTTATTGTGATTCAAAGTAAGTATGTCACATTGGAGTTGAACTGGGACTTGTTCTAACTTCTATCTTATGCTGTATATTTCCAAAGACTGAGTGGCCAACTTCATGAGCCTTAACAGAAACAAAATTAAAAAAAAAAAAAAAAGAAATCTGAACCTTAAAAGATTTCTTGTTTGCTAGGATTAAAAACTTTAATTTCCTGGTAACATGGTAAAAATGCGGAATATTATCTGTCCTTCATGCACAAGAATTCAAGTGATATTTTAGATGAGGTTAGATTTTTATTCTAATGAACCATTTCTTGCAGATATGGTTTTGCCTTCCCTATTTGTATTGTTTTTTGCCTTGAGAGTTACACAACACATTGGAAACAATTATTTGTTTATTGACCTCTAGAAATTCCTTTCCAGAAAACAGCAGGTCAGTTTCACAGCAGTTAAAGATAATAATTTCAGTGAATATTTGACTCCAAATCTGCATCAATATAACAGAATCCATATAAAATAATTCCTATTAAATACGTACTTATATATCTGCCAGTGAGGCAAAAAATTGAAAAAGTCTCTCTCTTAGTGATCCTCAGAATGCTTAGATTAAAGGATTATTAGTTGCTATGTTTTCTTTCCTTTCTAAATCAAATTCAAACAGAGAAAGCATAGCAAGCAAATCATCTGTTACTGCTGGTGTTTCTGCTTCATTTTTTTCTTTTTTTTCTCCTTCCCAATTTTTAAGTTGTTCTATTACTTATAGCATTTTTCTTCTTACCCAGGATGGGGTTTGGTTATAGATAAGAAGCTAAATTGGGTGAAGAAGAATGGCATAAGTTCCTGTAAATTAATAGTCAGGAGCCAAGTTTTCATCCTCCTTGATCTGAATGGTTGTCAGTCTGGACTAAACTTATGAGGGAAGGAAATGAAATACTGTAAATATACAGTTAGATTCCTGAAAGATATCATTCCCTGTGGTGGTAATTTTAGAGCCTTACCAGCAATGGCATATCACTGCAGTGAAAGCCCACTGATGCCCACTGTTGAAAGGCACACACAGTAAGTGTTGATGGGAACATCATGGAATCAAACACAGAGATCAATATGATCATAGAATCACTAGGTTGGAAAGGACCCACTGGATCATTGAGTCCAACCTACAAGACTTTTTCCTCTCGTCTCCTTTTCCCTGGAGAAGCGAATCGGGAGCCCAGCTGCTTGGTTTTAGCTGCCACAATCAGCCAGGCCAGGGCTAAACTGTGACATTTCCGCAGGGCGGAAGGGGGTTTGCTGATCGATAGGGCAGCCACTAGCGATCTTGGGGGTAGATCGAGCAAACCTAGGTTGTTGCTGCATCCCAATTGGGAGCCAGGACAGACCTGCTAATGACTGTGTGAAGCGGGAGAAGGGTAAGCACAACCTCTTAGTTACCTAGGTAAGATTTGCAGCTGCTGGAGGGATCCTAAATGGAGTGATATTTGTGTGTTTGATTTTGTGACTACCCGGGAATTCTGTGTTAAAAGTGCTGTGTGTGAGTGTTGAGGCCTTGAGCAATAGCATTGCCTTGTTTGTGTGTTCGGTGCCATGTATAAATCATATTTCCATAACATCGGGAAATTGTGGATTTGAAAGTGAACAAATTAGTGATCACAACATTACATTAAGTTTCAAAACAAGTGGAGATGTGTTTGTGTGTGTCGAACTTTAATAATCACTCAAACTCTTGAATACATCATGGGTGGGGACTTGGCTGGTTATCACGGGACAACCCTGTGGCT
>WAAB01013268.1:41549-59305 GCA_013389865.1 Piaya cayana | reverse complement strand
AGAAGATGATCAGGTTAGTTTAGCAGGATGTGCCTTTTGTGAACCCGTCTTGGCTGGGCCTGATCACCTGGTTCTCTTGCATGTGCTTCATGATAGCACTTAAGATCACCTGTTCTATGACTTTCCCTGGCAGTGAGGTCAGACTGGCAAAGAAACCCCTTCTGTTGCTTAAAATATATAGGATCAAGACCAAATCAAAGAACAAAAGTCAAATATAAGAAAGATTACTCAAAATCAACCTTTAAGCTTGTGCTCCCTGTAGTCCACACAAGATCCCTTCTTCCAAATCTCATAGACATTCCTTTTCTTTTTGACATCTCTCAAGATCTCCCTGCTCAACCAAGCTTTTTTTTTTCCCCACTGGCTCATTTTCCAGAACATGAGGATGACTTGGCTTTCACCTTAGCTGCTAGGATTTCCTTTTTGAAAAGCTCCTAGCCCTCACAGGCTCCCTTGCCCTTGAGGACTGTTCCCCATGGGCCTTTGCCAACCAGCCTTCTGAAAAGTTTAAAGTCTGCCCTCTGGAAGCTTAATGTGATTGTCCTGCTAACCACCCTCTTCACCTCACCTAGAACTGAAAACCCTATCATCTCATGATCGCTTAGTCCTAGGTGTCCCCCTGCTGCCACATCCCCCACAAGGCCTTATTTATTCACAAACAGCAGGTCCAGGAGGGCACCTTCCCTTGTTGGTTCGCTCACCAGCTGTTCCTGGAAGTTCCAGGCTCCAGGAGCCTCCTAGACTGCTTCCTTTCTGCTGTATTCTAATTCCAACAGATATCTGGAAGACTGAAATCTCCCACAAGGACAAGAGGTAGCAATCTTAAGACTATTCCCAGCTGTTTATAGAAGAGCTCATCAGCTGCTTCTTCTTTGCTGTGTTGTCTGTTACAGAGTCCCATTACAATATCCATCTTCTTGAGGGCTCCTCTGATTTTAACCCACAGGTACTCAGTCCCATCATCACCATAATAAAATCTGAGGGTATCAAAGCACTCTCTAATGTAGAGGGCTACCCCACCTCCTCTCCTACCCTTCCTGTCCCACCTGAAAAGCCTATACCCCACCACAGCTGCACTCCACCAAAGAGAGCTTGACCCTTGTGATCCCTCAGTTTCATCCCTTGTCTTTCTTTGCAGGTGTTCCTTTCTCTCTGTCTGTTCCTTTTACTGAAGTAGAGAAATGTACTAATGTGATCAGAAATAAATAAGTACATAGTGCTTCTAAAGATTTTAGTTCTACAGCTGAGGGAAGATTTAGTAAAGAGGCTATGATACCTTGTGTTATGAGTTTAGCCCATCAACATTCTGTAAGGCTGTGGAATCTGTAATAAAACAGCATTCTAATCCATAAGACTAATATTATTTTTGTCTGTAAACAATACTGTGAATGAGAACATGTGGCTGAAACAAATGGTGATAAAACTCTTTTTTCACCAGGTCATATCACTATGAAATATGTGTTCTGTCATTTATTATAATAAAAGATTTTATTATTAAACAGTTGTTTATTCTCACACATTACAATTCTATATAAAAATCACAAAAATTTGGCTTGAAAGAACAAATAACATTTGCAAACACTATGCAGCTGTTAATGTCAGTTTATCATTGTGATTTTATTTTGTTTGTTACATGGCAGCTGGAGATTTGCTCTCCATGGTCTTTACAGAGGTCAACAAAAGTCTTTCTTGTGACTCTATTCCCGTCCTTAGAAGAACCTGACATCTTTCAGGACATAATCCAATTTGCCAATATCAAACTATTCTGTACAGTTATATATGCTTTCAAATGAGGTATTATATGTATTAAATTTATTATATAAGTGCAAAAAAGGAGGTTCTTACTAATTTTGATTCTGATTTTCTTGTGAACTCTTAAAAATCTATCTCCCTTATAAGTCACTTTTAGACATTGGGCTTTATTTTAATCATTTATTAAAATACTATAGTAAAGCAGTGTGATCAATTGATTCAATGGCTATGCAGCTTCATTTGTATTTCATACCTGTTCTTCCTTACAGATTTGAATTGTAACTGAAACTCACAAAAATTTTAAATGTTAGTATTTCCTTCAGAAGATATCTAATACAGTGGAATGACTCTATGTGATCTGTAGAAGTAATAGCATAGTGAAGGGTTTATCTAGCTATGATAATACATGACAATGAAAAAAAGGATTTTATTTTCAAGGTTAGTTTGGCAAGAGTCTGTGAATGTGCAAGGCACACTCTTTATTTTTTAGAGATTAATTGCAAATAAGAGAGACTTTGAGGGCTTTTTTAGGAAGCAGACAGAACTACTATCATTTCTTCTTTTTTTACCCCCTGCATTCAGGAATATCATGTTATAGTAACACATTTCTTTCTTATTTTTCCTTGAGTGCAGGAAGAATTACAGGGAGATGTTTCACAGTTCTGTTTTTTCAAGACACAAGAAAACATATAATCTGAAGATACTTATTTGAATGTAATCTAAAATTTCAGAATTTCAGTAGAGACAATAAAGAATCTCCCATTCAGTTATTAGTTAAGGACTCTTTTCTTCAGATGGACTCAGAAACTAGGAGAGTCAGTATTTTGCATGAAAACAAGTTACACTTCCTTGAAAACCTCACAGTGATTATGTTTAAGTCTGTTTGAATTGTTTTGAGAAGAAGTCTCATATGAACTTGTTAACATTTTCACAGAATCAAAGCAACCCAGGGGAACAAAGAGGCTTTTCATCTGTGTAATCCTTGATCAACATCTCTGTCTTCTTGGCCTTAGTTCTTTCAGCCTATCAGGGCCTAAACTCTTACATACTATAATAATTCACAATATTTTCTGACAGGTGAGGGAAACACGCAGCCAACTCAATGTGAGTGATAGAGTGAGGTTCAACTTTATTGTCTAACATCCAGCCTTTATAGGGGCTACAAACACCACAGGTCATCGTGTCATTGGTCGAACAGTCAAACACACACTACATTGGCTAGCTCAAAGGTCATGCCTTCTTAGTTCCTCCTACTTGTGGCTAGTACAAGCCGGCTCCAGTCTGGCTGGCTCCCTTGTCTTTGCTTGATACAATGTTCCAAGGTCGGCATGTCCTTCACTGTGCCTGCTCTCAGCCTTGGGCCTCATATCAGGCTTGTTCTGCATAGTTCTTGCATAGAACCATGGCCTTTTTTTCCGCAGCCATTCCCCAACAATTTTCTATCTCTTCTAATTTGACTTGTTGTTTGGTTTTGTCAAGTTCAGTTGTAAGCCCTGGAGAGAGTTTCAAAGATGACCTTTATATTTAAATCCTTATAAGGAATACCCATCCAATAAATTACGCACATATGTATTCCAGTCTAATACTGTTGTTTGAGACACTCTTCATAAAATTCTATGGTGTCTGTCTGTACCACCGTATTAACTTCTGAAGTGACTTGGCTTATTTTTTTCACTACTAGTCAGGGAACTGACAAGGTAGTTACTTAATTTTGAAGCTAAAATTTGGGTAATATGATTTACAACAGAAAAACTATCTAAAAGTCAGTAAAAAGATTGTTAGAAAAAAGATTATATTACAAAAACCAGTTTTCCAAGTTGTACTTCTTTCTCATTAAAATTATCATTAGAAATCTAGGGAATGAAATATTAAATGTTCTATTTTATATAATGGAATGAATATAGACTTAAAATATTATAATACTGCAACTTTCAAGAGTAAAGAGTAAAAACCTGATTTGTTTGATTTAATAATTTTTATAAATAAACATCCTTAAACAGTTCAATCTTAATTTGTCTTCCAGCTCTAACAGAGTGGGAAAAATAGCTTATCTTGTTCTCTGATTGTTATTCTCCTTTTTGAAGAAATAATCCACTTTTCTACTTGAGACACAAGGTTTGTATGAGGACAAGCACAACTTTTGTGCCAGAATTACTTTTATTCCAAGTATGTGGCTATGATGATGTAAAGCACATAGGAACACATAACTTGGATTAATATTTACAGATCCTTTTTAACAATACACATATCTTATATTTCCATAGTCTCCACTTTTGAGTTTTTCACATGCATTATTCAGTATTCCTTTAGTAAGTCAGTGGAGGGAAAAATCTGTTTCTTTGTTGAACACATTTCATTTGGAATTCCTAGTATACATGTTTTAACATTCTGTTAGAGTGTATTGTAACAGATGGTTCTGGAAATATTTGAAGAAAATATATTTAGAGTAAAACTGTTCTTCAAAGAATACACAAATACTATATGTTGCTCGGCAAAGCAAATTAAATTACAATTTTAAAAATACATATGTACTAACATTCATGACAATGATTAATCAAGTTTACATAAGAGTTTTAGTGTAACTGTAGAAGATCAGTCATGTTTATCAACCTCATGCTAATAGCATTCCTTACTTTTCCAGTTCTTTTATGTCCCGTCTTGAAGTCTTTACTCTCATAAACTCCTGATTCATCTGTGTTGTACTCATGAGCAAAAGATTAACAATGAACCAGAAAAAATACACACAAGTTCTGTCCCCCTTCTGCAGATGTTTTTAAATTGCTATTCAGTCTTAGTTCTTTTTGAGATTCTAATGAACTGCAAAAGATTTCAGATAACTTTTCTGGCTTCTTTTTGAAGAAGGAACTTAATGTCTCATCTTGCTGTTTATGAAATGCCACTATATTCTGAAATGAGTATACATGAATCTATGTACTCATGTATACACATACTCATGTATATACACATACTCAGTATGTATTTGTTTATATTTTGGCTGTACAGTAGTTTTAATTTTTGTAATACTGAAGTGTAATACTGGAAAAATGATCCTACTGTTTTATTCTACACATTGATACGCACACAAAGTAGACAGATTAAAAACCCAATAAGTTATTTTCACTGTTTCTTTTGTGATGCAGCTAATCAATTTCTAACTCTCAATTTAAACAGAATTTTTAAAATCAGTATCTTAACAGATACTGAAAAAACTTCATCAGGCATATACAACCTTCCTTGAACTTAATAGTATGATGCTAAAAAAACTATGTTGGTAGCGAACATGCTATAACCAGACAGGAGAGTTCAAAGGAGCACACTGCTGCTTTGATTTCTGATTCAGTGGTGTGCATTACTTAGTTTTCACAGAATCACAGAATCATAGAGTGGTTGGGGTTGGAAGGGAGCTTAAAGATCACCCAGTTTCAACCTCCTTGCTATGAGGACGTATACCTCCCACTGGATCCCATTGCTGAAAGCCCCATCCAACCTGGCCATGGACTCCTCCAGGACTGGGGTATCGATGACTTCTCTGGGCAACCTGGGCTGGGGCCTCTCCACCCTCACAGGAAAACATTTCTTCCTAAGACCTCATCTGATCTCCCTTCTTTCAGCTTATCCAATCCCTGCAGTCCTAATCAAGAGCCCCTCCCTATTGGGCAGCGAAATGCAATGAGCAACTACAAGCACCATGGCTTGGCGGAGCTGGTAAAGTCACAAAGGTGGTGATGACTCTGTTGTGTTATGTTAATGAAGAAACTTGAAGATGGGGGCAGGAGTTGCAACCTAGCAACATAGTTATGTGTTTGGGCGATGGGCAATGAAGTCTTGTTACTAGGGCAGAAGCAACAAATCAGTGTTTACCTCATGTTTGGGCTGCTTGGTCTATATAAGTAGCAAGTTAACCCATAATAAAGGACTTAATCTGAAATCATATTGATTCATTGTGAGGTTCACTTGCTCCTGCCATCGTTACCTCCTCAGCTTTCCTGTAGCTCCTTTCAGTATTGGAAGCTGATGTAAGAAATCCAATTCTGCTGGAGACTCCAAAACTGAGCAGAATACTGATCTGCAGTACAGACCTACACCTAAGTACTTGTAGATCTTTTAAATAGATTTAATGTAAGTTGAGTAATTCTCAGTATCACTGAAATACAGCAAAGAGTAAGTAAGTACTTAGTACCAAACCTAGAAAATATACTCAGGAAAAAACTATTGGTAATATTTTGATGTTACTACTCTGAGTTATTAATATACAGTGTCAAATAATTTCCTATGAACTAGAAGCTGTAAATTGAAATGCATTTTCTTGTTACCTGACTTCTACTGCTAGTATCTTGTAACTTACATTAGGAAAAAAGTCCCCTTTTATTGTGAAAGGAAATGTAAATTGTGATGCCATTTATATACATATGTGTGTATATATATATATAACATGAAATTCACCATCTTCAGAAGTATTTCTTTATCAAGAAAAAAGGTCTTGTCAATAACTGGGTAAGCCTTATACCAGTAGTCATAACAAACAAATGGAAATAAAATCACGTTTTTAAAAATCATGTCTTCCAAGTGAAGCTAAACCAAGGCACAAAATATTGTGAACAAATGATGCCTTTCTTCTACAACAGATGACCCAACAAAATCCAAAGCAGCAATATACGTTTGTTTCCCATAATTGCTTTTGTGCATTGGAGATGCCATCAACTACAACTGGAAAGGAAAATAAAAACAGCTGAATTAAAAAACCTCCAAAAACCCAATAACCAATAAAACAGTGAAGCAAAAGAGATTTAGGTATATAAATGATGAAAGAATTAATTTTATACAGCTTGTGTTTAAAATGTATTCTAAAAGTGTTAGTGATTCTTAATTTGGCTAAAACTTGGAGATCTTTTGCATTTTAGAACAAAATTACTGTAGTTTACCTTGAATTAAATTTAATAGTATTTTCTGGCTGAAGATCCTGGAGTTTGCTCTCTCCCACATTATGCTTGGGAAAGCACAAGCTGGCCTCAGCCAAACCTGTGCCAAAGAACACTCTAAAAGCAGAGAGGGTGGGCACAGGAAAGAATTCACACCATCTCTATATTGGCACACCTTTTTGCCTTTGGGGTCTTTACAAGCTTGTGAGGTTTTAAATTTGGGGATTTTGAGCAGAGATACCTTCTGAGATCTACCTGGCTGGACATGAGCCAGCAGTGTGCCCAGGTGGCCAAGAAGGCCAACAGCATCATGGCTTGGATCAGCAGTGGTGTGGCCAACAGGAGTAAGGAAGAGATTGTCCCCTGGAAGAGGAATGGAAGAAGATGAGAAAGAGCCAACTGCCACAGCAAGAAGAAGGGAAGAAAACAAACAAGAAGTGGCACATACTCATGAGTAGCTACAGAATATTGCTTATTTTCTCAGGTGGCAAAACTAGCTGTAAGGCTGCTTGTATTTTCCCTTGTTTTGTACACATAGGAGATCTGAATACTATCACTTGGGTAATACTTAGAGTGCCAACTATTTTATTTGATGGATAGGCGCAATGATATTTAAAAGGACTAGTAATCACAAGCATATTCTCTCAAGTTGTAATTACGGAGTACATTAAGAAATTGGCATATTTCTTTTAAATTTCAGTTATTCAAAATGTAATAAAAAATAAATAGGGTATGTATGCCTTGGACATTGAATATTAGCATATAGTTTAAAGATATTGCAAAGTTATGTTTTTAAACATTGCTTGTGGTCCATTTATGCTGCCAAACACAATAAAAACTTTCAGCAGTGTTTTATACAATACAAAAATCACTTCTGTGGGAAAAAATATTTCTTATTTATTCTTCACTTTTACTGCTGATTTTAAAAATCTGCAGTTATACATATCAATCTGTTGCTCATCTTGGGGAAGTGTTTCTTATCAATGTTTTCTGAATTCTCTTTGACAGTGTATTTCTGCAAATAGGTATTTATGTATTTTTGAAATGATTGGGATTTCAGTCTCTGTGAAAACTGGTACACCTTTTTCAATGAAAGAAAAAGGATAAATTTCCAAGTTTTCTGTTTTAGCATGTCGCATGAATGTAAAAGAACTACTGAAATGGTGCATTATGAACAAAGGTAATGTATAGATTAAAATCAGGCAGAAATTACACTATGGAGATTTACTATAAAGTTACAGGACAGATCTGTTTTGTACCCACAAAAGACACAGAAGTGTCTCTGAGAAATTCAACATTCTGTATCCTAACAGAGCAGCTAACTAAATAATTTAAGATATTTTTGCCTCTTTGCTTATGCATTCTCCTGAACATGCATGAAAATTCATATCAAAGAATGCCTACTAAAGTAAAAGCATTTCAGATTAAAATGAAATTACTCATGAATGTGAATCTTCTCATCAGATGTAAATACCATAAGTTAATTTCTTTACAGGCTAATTAGGGTGAAACACAATTTCTGAAGAGTTCTACCACCTTTCCTTGTATTGCAACGTGATGCACTTTTCAATGCAAATTTGAGTAAATTCTTGTCTGCTTTCCTCAAGCAAACTTGTGAAACAGCCAAAGGCACGGCTCCAAAATAACATGTCCAGTTTTTACCCTGCAGACTAACTTCACAGATTCAGTGCCTGTAGCACACTTGCAGTTTTAGTCTATCCATGAAATCTTTACACCAGGGCAGGACATTTACAGAGGCCAGAGAAATTGCTGGGTTGTTCTGGAAGATCTTGCAATTTTTTTTTCTGAGCTTTGTGATTATACTCCTACATGTCCTTATTGCCTTCATTTTTTAAATTGTGTCTTTGAAGAAAAACTGCTTTTTTGCTAAGCCAGCTTATCCACAACAGGCTTGACTGCTATCATCTACTACTAAATGCCCAAGCATAAACACTGAGGCTTTGTCTGTATTGCTAAATAAAATAAACCAGGGCACATATTCTGGCTCCAAAGCAAAGTGTAATAAAGCCTGGATTGAGTTCACACATCTAAGCTTTCATTTTCCTGTCTACAGCTACGTCTCCTAAAACTCAGCAGTCACACTGTATTCTTCCTAATTTGAATAGTTCCTGGAGCCTGCTGTCCCTTAAATTGTGGTTGGGAAAGCACAAGCTGGTTTAAGTGTGTGCCAGGGAGTATTCCAAGAGAACAACAGAGCGAGCAGGGACATTCACGCTATCTCTGTATTAGCACATCTTTTTGTCTTTGGGATTCTTAAAAATTTGCAAGATCCAGGTACCAAACTCATTAAGGGTAACCCTTACTGAAGCTGAGACCTTGTGCAAAAGGCGGGTCCTGCTATTTTACTCCTCTCTTGCAATGAGTTCTTGTGGTACTGTGTGGATCTTGTTCTGAATGATCACCTTGTTAGAAAATAAAATCACTTGTGCTTACTGAAATGCGAGTACATAATGGAAAAGAATAAATTCTTTTCCAGTAATAAAGAATATTGATTTATTTCTGTATCTTACACTTCAGTTCCAGAAGGAGTGATGTAGTTTCTAGCTCATGGTAGGAATGGTCTCCCAGATAAGTCTGATAAGATACACTTAAATTCTATTCCTTTCACAAGTCTGTTTCCTTAAATTTGTAGATAAATTCATTTATGCTAGTATGACTCTTCACATTTTTTAAATTATGAAGATATAAGGCATCATCTTCAGTATACACTTAAGTTCTACCTCTGCACCATCTTTTCTGAGTTTTCAGTCATAATTTGATAACAGGTGCATAGTTACATTAAAGCTTCCTGAGCTAATATGTCTAGTTAGTCACTTTCACACAAAAAGGAATAAACTTTCCTCCACGTTTGATAGTTTTTATTTCCTATTTAAGATATATTAGCCTTCCTTTCAGTTAAAAACCTGGCATGAGATCTGGAAGTCATGAGCAAACCCCACAAAATATCAGGCAAACTATAGTGTAAGCACTGCACAGATACTTCGGTAGAACTGGGAGGTATATATAAATATCTCTGGAAGAGAGTGATGCAGTATATAAAAGAGTTTATATGGGGTGAAATTCTGAATGTGTCTAACAAGAATAACCTTTTTCACAAGAGTTATGCTATTGCCATGAACTGGTTTTTTTAAGTATTTATAATTATTAGCTATTTATAATTGTTGTTGCTGGTGCTGATTTTGTTCAAATGTAAGTTGTGTAAACCACTGGCAGTCCTTTCAAACCTAAATCTTTGTTTTAGATAGCATTAAATTTATTTTTACTTTCCTTCTCATTTTGTGTGCTGAAATCTTTCTGCAAACAATAACTAGTGTATATATTTCTTCTCATCATCTTGAGTACTGCTAAGCAGTTCAGGATGTTAAAACTATCTCTAGGCACATTTTTAGCCTGGTTTCCTGAGGAAACAAGGCTTAGGCTGTCATGCTGTCTGTGTCTGTCTCGCTACTACCTTGGAGTCCCTTGGACAGATTCAGCAAAATTTGACAAAGACATCAAGTTTTCAAAGTTATTGAGCTCCTTCAAGCAGCCTGCACAAAATATTGCCCAGGGGCCTCATACAGGCTCCAGAGCTATTTGTGTGATCCATCAAAGTTGAGTTCTGTTTAGGCTCGCACAGCAGCCAAGGAAAAGCAAACAGCCAGGTAGTCAGATCACAGAGACTCATCAGTCAGTCAGCATGACTGCCATTTTCACTAAGCCACAGTGCGTGCTGTTTCTTGACAGGCTGCTGGGACACAAAAAAGATAGATAGGAACCTGACAGGTTGTGGGCAGACTTATGCAGGACTAAATATATACCTGAGTAGGACTGCAGGGCACTGGTACTCAACCATTCTATAAAATGAATATTAAAAAATAAATCAACAACGAAACATCTACAGCCTTATTTGTCTCTTGTCACAGAATTAGTTAAATTATTAAACAAAACACAGAGTTCAACATTCACTTGCTAGCATTCAAATAATCATTCTCAGAACTATATGCATAAGACATCTATTAGGAAGCAAACAAAATCTAAAGATTCTACAGAAATAGATGTGCACATTCAAAATGCACATGAGCATGTGTGTGCGTGTGTACATATAAACATAATTGCATATGAATGCACTAATCCTGGAACCTTCATAACCTGATGTACGTAGTCCATTCAAAGAACCTCAGATTCTGTGCTTTCATTGTGTCCAGTGTGTTTCAGCAATAGGATGCACATCTAGGTGGTGGAGCATAGTATTTGACTAGTAAGATTAGGGTCAATCCCAGCAATTTTAGTATGAAGCTTCCTGATCTAGTTTGAATAAATAAGACTTTTGGACAAACAATGCTGTTCATCACCAGCAGGGCTCATATTACATAATTATGTTATGAGATGCAAATAAGTTTGCAAGGGCAATGGTGTCACAGAAACATTATAGTTGTTCTAGTAAGCAGTTTTATTTGAGAAAAAGTCAGAAACTATTTCACAAATTTCTTTCATTGCCAAAAATCTGTCTTGAAACATGTTAACCATTTGCCTCTCCTATTTACCACGAACTGCTGTCTGACTTTGGTTACAAACAAAGTGATTGGACCCAAATGTTTAAGGCAACCATTTAATACTTTTGTTTCATTTCATGAAGAGTCCATATTAAAAGCTAAGAAAAAATTGACAGGAAGAAGGGAAAAAAAAATTCAGAGGGCACAGCAGAGTGGATGGCAAATGTCCCATAAGTAACGCCAGCAGGCAGGAAATAACATATATTAAATTCAAAGCAGCCGTTTGTGTCTTCAGTCTTTCCAAGAATGCTAGTACAGATCCAGCTGGCACTGCAGGTAGCTTCTCCAGCCACATCTGCATGACGCATTTGGCTGTGTCTGATACTTCTCTTTTTTTCTGAAGGAAAGGTCTAACTGGTAAGAAAAGTATAATTCATTTATTTCAGGATTTCAAGGAACAGATAATCCACCACATGGCAACATTTCTATTCATCAGCTTTTTCCTACTGTTGTAATGCTGAACAGAAACAACTAAACAGCTTTCCATCATGCATTTGCATGTTCTTTTTCCTTACCCAGTGAGATGCCCAGTTATTAGCTGAAGAAACATCCACTTCTTGCTGTTACACCTACAAAGACCTGAAGCAGATAGTAACCATACATCAGCAAACAAACATTGTTCATTCTGAACTTATAAAACCTTAGCTGGTTAGTATCAAGTTGGTCCAAAGTGTTTTTATAAGATACTAATAATCCTTCTATACCAGAAATTATTTGGCCAGGTCACTCTTCTATTTAATTCTGTTGACTTTTGGCATAAAATCAGGAAAGATATGGATAATTCTGGTTAGAAATGGGCTGCAACCTCGAAATGCAAATTGAAATTTTCCATTTCACCTCTGACTTTGAATTCAGGTTTTCTTATGAGTGGTCTTTCCTTGTAACAGCAGGACAATGTGGGATTGTGGAATATAAATACTTAGTATTTTGGTTATATGTTTTTCAGCTCCTCCAAGCTGTTTTTCTATTAGAAACAAATATCTTCTACATATCCGCCTGCATGCATTAACCCTGGACTATTTTATATAAATTCCCAATTTAGTCTGAGTTACAAGTGTCTATGTGGAACCTCAAAATGACAATTATCTGTAGCAGAAAAAAAGGAACATTAAAGATAAAGTGCTCTATTCAATCTATTTCTTTATGCCTGCAAAACATCAAGAGAACAACCAGCTCTTGGTAAAGCATATGAAATAAGCACAAGGGAGTACAACTGAAATAATTCCAAAGAATTAAAGCCAAGTAATTACAGCTCTTTAGATATATTGACTATAAAGAAGTGTTTTCCTTGAGGGAACTTAAGGTTAACCATGTGCCATACTGACCTTATCGTCAACGGTACAAGAATGAGAGGTTTTTGATGAAGTATGGCATCACTATCTATATCTGTGACACAGAGAATAAATTACATAGCTCTATAGATAAACTGGTAATCCTTATTAATATTGTAGTTATTCAAGTTAATATTACTGCAAATATACAAATATAATATAAATGGAGCAGTGATGAAGCCAGGAAATTAAGTCCCCTGTGTAGAACAGTGACTCATTGCAGTGTGAATCATTTATGTCTAAAAGCAGAATTGGTCATATTGTGTTTTACATTGTGTCAATATTTCCATGGCAAATCATTGTTTTCAGGGCTTCTATCCATGGAAAACTGATTTTTTAAATTAAAGCTATTGCACAAAGCACAAGGCCAACAGCACGAATGTTAATTACTCTAAAAACTAGATGTTTCCCATTTCAAGACAATTTTTTAAATGAATATTTAAAATATATTTAGAATTTATGAACTTGAAAAGAAAAAAATTGTGTATTTGAATGTATGCCCTTTTTTAGCTTTAGTATTTTTTTCATTTCTTTCATTCATTACTTCCTGGCTTTCTCCCAATCCTTTCTACTTTGTATAACAGGCATGTCTACTTCAGAATTAGCTTAGCTACAGGTGTAAACCGAGTGGACTTTGGAGAGCCTGATTCTTTAATCAAAACCAGCAAATTTTGAGCTCCCTGTGTGTTCATTGTAATTGGATTTATACTTATACTTAATTTTCTAAACACATCATTACAGGTATAATGAAAAATCTGGGCTACAAGTTTAAATGCTTTAGGTTCACAAGTTTTAATCATGATCAGAACAAAATCCTCAGTAACGACAGTACATGAATAGCCTAGATTTGCCAGACAGGGAATCTAAACCCTGGTTTCGTTGATTTCAGGTTATCAGGTGACTAAATATTAAGGTTTGTCAAACTTCTACTTTGCAGCAAAATTATAAAAGTGGAGATGGACGAGATTTTTCTGTCCAGTTTCAAGGATGCATAAACTGGACATGTCTATGTAAGCCAGTAGACATCATTAATACATACGTACTTTAGACATCTGGATTTTAGAGACTTTTTGCTTTTCTCAGATATGCTCTCTCAGTCTTAGACAGTCAGCTTCTTGCAGCCTTCACCTGTCCCAAAACTTCAGAAGTGGCATTGATCTGCCAAAATGGAGCATTATCTTTTCAACCATGACTGTATTGATTGTTAAGGTAAATAAAATTACCAACACACAGTCATGCACTACTCTAATTATCATTAAAATATGTTTGGAACATCAAATCTAAACTTCAATAAGGATTAAATAAGACATCAAATAAGAAACATATGCTGCTTAATAAATACTGAGGACAAAATATAATAATCATCATCATCAACTAAAAAGTGGTATTCTGCTGCTTCCAGTACAGTACCTAAAAGTCAGCTCCAGAGTTACAATGGAAGTAAAGAAATCTAAGAGCAGTTAGCAGGGTTTAATTTTGTAGTCCTCAGATGAAACCTACATGGAAAAGAGAAAATTAACTACCAGAAGTTTCAGTGTTTGTAAGTAATTAAAAAACAACAGAAAAGAATCCAAGAACTATTATCTGCAATCTCAATTTTTATTCCAGCGGTAATGTCATCTTGGAGCTCTGAGAATGGGGACAGTTATTCTTTTCTTACTTGATATCTCAGCATGAAATGATAAGACATTTTTTTATTTTCTTTTTAACCTGGACCTGTATAGATGATGTCAGCCTAGATCCTCCTCTTTGAACCCTGTGGCATACCTTGACTTACTTCTAAGGTCTTGACATCTCTTCTTCCAAGAAGTCTTATAATTTTTTTCCAGTGATCAATACTAAACCACTGTCTTCAATATTAAGAGCTTTAAAAAAACACTTTAAGTTTTGGTAAGTTAGAAGAACAACTGAGAATAACTACATAACTTCGCCTTTGTCATCACCTGTCACCCATGCAGTCATTTCTACCACTCATCTCATGATAGTTCTTTCTTTTTCAAAGAGATGTGCATAATCCCATGGGAAATAATGAGACTTAAAGATCAATGTTTTATGTTTTACCAGATGTTTTATGTAGGGTGTGGAAACTCTCTTGCTGGTTTGTAATATTCAGTGCAGATTGGGAAATGATGAGAGTTACAGCTTCTTTCAGCTAAGAAACACATCCCATGTGAATGACCAGGTATTTTCCTTGTACATCCATACTTTTATAAAGAATCAGATGAAAATTTCATAACGGTAAATTAGGAATTATACATTTACTGTATTGAAGAGTAGTCTGATTATTTATCTTCTAAGCTAATACATTACTGAGTTGCTCTTTGAGTGAAGGATGGGAAAGAGTACTAACCTCAGCTTACTGTAACCATTTTACAGTACATAGGTAACTTGCATGAGTGGTGGTGGGTGAGAAGTTCACCATAAGCCAGAAATGTACACTTGCAACCCAGGAGGCCAACTGTATCCTGGGCTGCATGGAGAGAAGTGTGAACAGCACGGCAAGAACTGAATTCTGCCCCTATGCTCTGCTCTGGTTAGACTTCAGCTGAAATACTGTGTTCAGTTCTGGAGCCTTCAGCACAGAAAGAATATGGAGCTATTGGAAAGAGTCTAGAGGAGGGCACGAAGATGATCTGAGGGATGGAACACTTGCCATATGAGGACAGGCTGAGAGAGTTGGGGTTGCTCAGCCTGGAGAAGAGGAAGCTCCAAGGTGACCTCAGAGCAAACTTCCAGTACCTCAAGGAGCTACAGGAAAGCTGGGGAGGAAGGGCTTGTAGTGATAGGATGAGGGGGAATGGCTTCACACTAGAAGCGGGGGAAGATTTAGATTAGAACAGGAAGATATTCTTCACAATGAGGGCTGCGAGGCCCTGGAAGAGGTTGACCAGGGAAGTTGTGGCTGCCCCATCTCTAGAGGTGTTCAAGGCCTGGCTGGATGGGCTTTGAGCAGCCTGATCTAGTTGGGACATGCCCCTTCCCATGACAGGGGTGGAACTGGATAGGCTTTAAAGTTCCTTCTAACACAACCATTTTATGATCCCATGATTTTATGAACTTAGAAATATTTTTGGGGAGGTTAGATGGCTTCAATTCAGAACTATTTTAATAAGATTTTCTTTCAGAAATTGCTCTTCAAATTTTATCACCCAGATAATTAAAACCCAGTATTCAAAAGGACTTTCATTCAGGTATTCAGAATTACCTGCATACCCCACAGACTGGCAGAGAAGTATGACAATTATGCACCCAGCTACAACCGGGTGCAATTAGCTGTTGGCATGCAAACAGGTTGTGGAGCAAGTATGTACTCTGTTATTTTTCCATATAAGATTGAATGCATATTTTAAAAAACTCTTTATGTTCCTTCAAAAAGAATAATCCATTATCTCAGGAACAAACACAGGTGGTAATAGTATAGTTTAAAATTTACCATAATTTACTAACATGAAGTTGTGGATTTTTACAAACTTTCCTTCTTCCTGGTACTTTTCAAAAATTTATTATGAAATAAACAAGCTTCTGTAATAATATAAAAGGAAAATATAGAATAAAAAAAATATGAACTCATCACCACTTACTATTTGGTTTTAAAGTTCAATTAAAATATTATTTTACAACTACAACGTATTGAAGTCTAAAATTAAGAAAGAAGACGGGGAGTTTTTGGTAAAATTTTAGGGGTTTTTTTCAAAATTTATTATGTTGAACTCCTACTGCCATTTCCTACTTTTGTGGAAGAAATCTTAACTTTCTGGGTTTCTGTGGGTTTTTTTTCTGTTGTGACCTAAATGTAATAGTTAAAATGTTCAAGTTTTAACCTGAACACACTTAGGGGAGAAGATGTGAGAAATAATACTCTTCCACATCTTGGAGTGGAAGATTGCAATCAGTGCTGCACCAGCTTACAGAATACATGCAGGAGAAACAGATGGTAGGAAAGATCATGACCTTGTTTTCTTCTAGGTATGAGTCAGAAGAGCAATTCCTTGCATGGGTGATATGTAACTCATTTGAAAGGATGTGGCATTTCCATTTCGCTCTTTTTGCTCATTTTGCCCAAGAGACAAGAGATGTACATGCGTCTCAAGTGTTCTGGCTGCAAGCGAGGAGGTCAGTGTGAAGTTTTAAGTCTTCTTGGATTTCATGTGGCATAGTCACTGTGGATACTATGAGAAAATATTCACACCTGCTGTAGTCTTTACTTTTCCAAAAGGAGAACATTTTCTCTGAAGTATGAGTCACTGTCCTACGAATACGTTATCTCTGGCACAGGTTATCTGAGCTCATCTGCAGTAAGAGGCTGCTCTGTAACCTTTAAGCAAAGGTCTCACAAGACACACTGGGAGCTCCCTCCAACGCTTCACTGTCTCATTCAATTATTTTATCCTTGAAGCAGCCAAGTGGAACTTTAGCTAATGCCTACAGATTATTTAGATATATTACTTTGCCCAATGTACTCCATGGCAAGGGAAGCCTGCATAAACTCTCAATATAGTGGTAATCTAGTAGAATTTCGTTGGAATAACTGTTTATTTTGGAAACTTGTGGCCATTAATGTGAGATACTTTCCTGCCCTCAAAGGTGTATATGATTCTTGCCATCCCTAGGTGTTGCATTCAGAACTCTATCTGCAGTTTACAAGTAACTCCTTTGAGAAAATTAGAAGTGCTTTATACTGCATTCATATAGACCCAAGTTTTCTGAAGTGATAGTTACCAAAGCTGTTATGCAAGTCAAAGGTGGAAACCAGGCAGTCAATAACAGGAGCCCCTGTGATACAGCTTCCCGTGCGTAAAAGGATGTAGGGAAATAATATCGTTAATCTCAGCCTAATGGGATTTTGAATCAAGTGGGAGTCCTGGAAGGTGGGAGTCCTGAATCAGGTGAGAGTCCTGGAAGACAGGGGAAGTTCCACTGGACTGGAGGCTGGCTGATGTCGTGCCCATCTACAAGAAGGGTCACAGGGAGGACCCTGGGAAGTCCAGGCCAGTCAGCCTGACCTCAGTGCCAGGGAAAGTCATGGAGCAGGTGATCTTGAGTGCTATCATGAAGCACTTGCTAGAGAACCGGGTGACCAGGCCCAGCCAACATGGGTTCACAAAAGGCAGGTCTTGCCAAACCAACCTGATTGCCTTCTATGACAAAGTGACTCAGCTGCTGGATGAGGGAAAGGCTGTGGATGTGATCTTCCTGGA
>WAAB01013268.1:29065-41026 GCA_013389865.1 Piaya cayana | reverse complement strand
GAGGAGGCTGAGAGGAGTCCTCATTGCTCTCTACAACTACCTGAAGGGAGGTTGTAGAGAGGAGGGAGCTGGCCTCTTCTCTCAAGTGACAGGGGACACGACAAGAGGGGGAATGGCCTCAAGCTCCTCCAGGGGAGATTTAAGGCTAGACATTAGGAGGAAGTTTTTTACGGAAAGGGTCATTAGGCATTGGAATATGCAGCCCAGGGAGGTTGTTGATTCGCCTTCCCTGGAGGTGTTTAAGTCACGAGTAGACGAGGTCCCGAGGGACATGGTTTAGTGTTTGATGGGAATGGTTGGACTCGAAGATCTGATGGGTCTCTTCCAACCCAGTGATTCTGTGATTCTGTGAAAAGAATAAGTACCTACTGCTTGTATGTCTTAAGGGAGGACTGTTTTATAAATGTGCATCTATTAAATTATTCAGCAAGTATCTCCACCTTTGGATATATCCAAAGCCTAACTGGACACAGCCAGGTGCAACCTGCACTGGCTGCTTGTGCTTTGAGAAGTTAGTTGGACTAGTTGATTTCCACAGGTACCTTCCAGCCTTGATGACTTTGAGATTCTGTGTAGTAATGTCTATGTGATAATCTGCAAAGCCCAGTGAACTATTAGTTTACTTGGATACATTTGCTTCCTCATCCTTATTCTAACTACTAATCAAACTCTTTTGGAATGCTTGCAAAAGAAAACAAATTAAACTTTGTTTAATTCTAGCCTTTTTTTCCCGATTTTTTCAAGTTCTAACTGCAGGTGAAACTACTGGGACATCACTCTCCTACAGAAGTTAAAATGCTTTCTGGTTTTTTTCTCCTTAACATTTTCATGTAATTTTCTTTCCTTTCATTAAAATGGTAGTTTTGTTAGTTTTATTAAAATATCTCCTCTGTCTGCCATGTGTCAACCTACAGAAATCAGCAGCAGAATTATACAGTTTCTGATTCATAATAAGTAATATTAACCCTTGAGCTACTGGGAGTTTTACTTGTATCCTTGTCAATCGAGAAATAGGGAATGAAAAACAATAATTTTTTTCATCTGTGAAGCATTAGTAATAAAAGCCCAACACTACAACTTCCTGGGAAATGATATTTTATAGGGTTTTTTTTTCTGGGTTCCATTCCAGTTTTTCAATAAAATTCCCGTTTTGAGCATAGTGGAACTGGTTTCATAGTAATTAAATTACTGGAGATTACAAATTCAATACAGAAACTATATCCTAAGTTAAATTTAATTTCGTACTCAATTCCAGTATCTGTTTTTTCCAGAAATTTGTTTTTTTCTTGTTTGCTCTAATTCTAACAGTTATGTAGGCTCCTTTTTCAAAACATTATCATTTCAGGTTATGGGTTTGGGGGTTTGCATCTTTGTATATAGTTTATTAATAACAATGTGCTGAGGAAAGATAATGACATATATATTGTAGGTAGTTGAGCTGCATCAGCGATCCTAAAAAAGGACCCAAATGGCTAGTTTTATATGTATATCTGGGGCTTTTTTAAAGCTTTTAGTTGGTAATTTGGTTGTAGTGGTTTTTCTAAATACTTTTATTTTATTTTTTTATTTAATTCACACAGATCTGTCATCTTTCAAGGGTTAATCAAAAACCACACAGACTTTTATTGAGTAAGGATTCTCCAACACCCTGCTTCAATTAGAAGCCTTTGAACTCAATTCAAGTGTTCAATCCTCCTTCCATTACAAAGTAATGTCAAGATCTCTGCAAAGACTGTGGCCTGTTTAATGTCTTAGTTGTCACCTAGTTAAATCCTACTGTTTGACATTTAGAATTATCTCTAATAGCTTTACTACTTTCCTAAGATATTTGTCCCTGTTCAGCATAGCCTTTATGTAATCTTTGCTAAAATGCTAGGCCAAAAAAAAATAGTATGTATGTTACATAGATTTTAAAATTGTAAAAGTCTATATAAACATGAAGTCCACCAAGAATCAATTATGTAATTTTAACTGTAAAGAAAACAGACACTATATGAACTTGAACTACCTTAATCATAAACAGAAAAAAATTATAAAAAGGAAAAAAACTACAACCAACTTCAAGATCACTTTATCCAATTCTCCTGTTTTTAAAAAGGAATTTAAAGACTAACTGAGGAGATTACTTCTAATGAAGGATTTATGCAGTTACTTTTCTTACTATGTACACTCTTAATAAAAATTATTTTCCCTAATATTTTATTATCATTATTAATAAAGTGAGTATTTCCCACTACACTGCAGATTTGATTGTTGAGTAGTTACATTAGTATGATATTCACACTACATTTCTACCTTTGAGATCACAAAATTATATGCTATTTTACTCTGCAATCCAGTTATATATCTTAGGTTCAAACTTCACTATTATGATGGAGGGCCAACTTTTCTGTCAGAATTCATTTTTCACAATTATTCAGAATATTTCACGTGCAAACCCATGGCTACTTTCTTCAGGGAGACAAAAATATTCAAAGAGAACAAAGGTTTACAATTCTCCTCCCATATCCTCCATATGCTTCTGCTTCTGTGCCTCAGCATACCAAGTCCTTGGTGGTTCCTCTGCAATTCTTTTCTGGATACCATTGAAAATAAAATTAATGAAATGATCTACGTTTCAAGTGTAACAGGTGAACTTAAAAGGCTCATCCATTAACAATTATAACTACACTGGTGGTAAGAGACAACATCAAGGACATTCTGGATTCTTGGTGCTGTTTTCAGTAGCAAAATCTCTCTAGATAGGGTTATAGTGACAACGCAGCCTGCAGAGATGGTGGCAAAGCATTCACTGTGATACAGTGACTTGATCTAAAATGCAATGGAGAAGTACTTTTTCCTGTGTTTACAGAAACAGAAGTGGGCAGAGAAGAGAACAAAAACACGCATCATACACATCCAATTGACTGTGAATAGGGAAAATCATGTCAATAAAGCTTGTTGTGACCTTCTGTGGGTCCACCATCTTCAGAGAGCATGAGGAAAATTCTTTCTGAATGATACATGTTTCCCCCTGAATCATAATGAGGTCCTGACTTACACCAAAATAAATAGGAACAGCACAATACATGTTTCTGGCTGGCTGCTTTCAAATAGCCCTGGCATTTATTTGCCTAGCAGAAATCTCATGTTGGTTAGCTTCCTTACTAAGATAGAAAACAAACACTGATGTCCATAAAAACAAGTTTCCTCAACCTGACATATTCCTCGGACTCAAAGATTTGTGGCACAGTCATCTGCCACCCATCCTGGCATAGATATCTGTAAGTTTATTTAAGCTTTTACTGACCACAGTGTCAGACCTAAAAACTAAAGTCAGTTCTTAGGATAACCACTGGGAACTAAGCCAAATCATTGGATCATGAGAATAAACATACTGAGAGTGATAGATTCAGCATAACAGACATATCTGGGATAAGACTCTACCACCATCATCAAAGATGAGAACATATACAAGGAACTGAGTCCATATGTGACAATTTTTTGGCAAATACTACATAAATGCCTATTTATATGCTCCATCTAATTAATTCAAAAACACCTATCCAGACTGGGTGATCAAGCAGTGCAAATATAGGAGTTTATCAGATCTTGTCAGGGGCAGGACGGAGACGAAATCAATTTTCAGCAGACTTCCGAAAATTTATGAAGAACAAAAAAGAAGAAATTTGCCTTAAATAGCCAGCTATGTTGTGGTTAGCTTCAGCATCATGGATGTCTGGGTCTGACTGCAAATACTCTGGGAAACCTATTTTTGGTGATTCTGTGGTGTAGAAGATGGACATATTTCTGAATCTTGAATTGAACACTGTGAGCATAAAAGTAGTAAAGGGACAGAAACAGAAATCTTCCAAGTGCCTAAGAACTGATCGAAAAGGTAAAGAAGAACAGAGCATTTTAAACAGAAATATGAATTAACACATTCTCTCCACTACAGCCAAGAATGCTGCAATTTTGTTGGGGTTCAATACCAGGACATGTGGTGTTGGTTACAGAGAAATATCTACGGTACATAGCAAAGGAGCAAATGTAGCTGCTGCTGCTCAGCTTTTTTCACAGTGTGATTTGTATTCCGGTTCACTATGCAACACAGTAGGAAAAGTACCATAACAAATTTAGAGATGCTATTCCTAGGAAACCTTGCCTTTGGTCAAGGTGAAACAACTGATTGTACAAGCATGTGTTTTTTACTGGAAAGGCATTGAAAGACTATTTACTACTCAGAACTCATGTTAACTCAGGCAAACACATACCCAGTGCAAACAAATTAACATTATATTCTATACATAATACCGGAAAATGCATGGAAATATGTCGGTTCCTATGTAGACAATGACAAAACACAACTTGTAAACTAACAAAAACAAGCAGTACAATCTACTCATAGAATAGAATCACAGGAACACTGAAGTTGGAGAAGACCTCTAAGATCATCTAGTCCAACTATCAGCCTGACACCACCAAGCCTATTAAACAATGTCTTGAAGAGTCATATCTACACATTTTATGAATACCTCCAAGGCTGGGGTCTCAGTCACTATCCTGGCCAACACGTTCAAACGCTTCACTACTCATCCAGTAAAGAAGTTTTTCCTAATATCCAATCTAAACCTTGCCTGGTGCAACTTGGGGCCATTTCCTCTCATCCTATCACTTGTTACCTGGGAGACAGACTGCAACTCACCTTGCTACAAAATCCTTTCAGGTAATTGTAGAAAGCAATAAGGCTTCCCCTCAGTCTCCTCTTCTCCAAAAAAATTATCCCCGTTTCCTCAGCTGCTCCTAAAAACCCCTGTTCTCCAGATTACCCAACTCCTTTGTGTGCCTCTGGATGGGCCCCAGCTCCTTGATGTCTTTCTTTTAATGAGAAGACCCGAACTGAACACAGGATTCAAGATGTAGTCTCACCCACACCAAGTACAGGAGCACAATCTCTTCCCTGTTGCTTGTCCATCTATTTCTGATCAAAGCCACAATGATGTATACCCCATACTTTCATCTTCAACAAGGCCAGGGCATGTCTTGGTAACTGCAGTCCCTAAAACTACCAGCAAGAAGTGCAACCTACCAGCAAGCCCTGGCATTCCTCATTAAGATTTTGCATTCTGGTCTGAGTAAAAACTACAGTAACTTCCTAGTGACTCATATATAGCTACCTCACTGTCACAGAACTAGGAAATCTGCCTAAATTTTACCAGTGCTGGGAATTTTTTCATAAAAGGTGCACTCATCCTATATCAAATCCAGAGTAGTCAAACCTAAGCAATGCTCTGTGTAGTTTTTATCTTAAACACATTATAAACTGCTATCTCTGAAGTGATACCGGCCGCTTCAGTCCCGTGCAGAGCTGTTTTCTGATTAGGGTTAGCATGACTTCAAACCAAACCAAGCAAAAAGGGACCAACAGCAGCTCTCCCTCACCTGGTAGAGACATTATTTCATCAGATTCACTCACTCTTGAATTAATCCAAGCCCTGCTCTGTTATACAGGTGTTCACTCACCCTCCTTGACTGCATCTCTCATTGAAGTCCTTATCAGCTCAGTAACCAGAGTAAAAAAGTACCTTTATAGATGGTTCATAGTGTATGGGTAGGCATCAGGCCTCCCCTGTGGCTCTTTCCGTTAATTCCTGTTATCTTGCTGGAAGCAATTTGGTTCATCATTATCTGCTGTGACACAGCCTGCCAGGAGGTGGAAGTTGACTTATGCTCTTAATTACCCTTGCAACCCTCAGGAGAGCTGACATTTTGGTTGTTATGAGGAGTATTTTTACCCGCAAAAGAAATCTGCCACCTGTAACACCAGTTAAGTATGGCATAGCACAGCAAACATTCTGCTTTATTCAGTTGTCGGTAGTGTTAGGTATAACGTAAAAGCAAAAAAAATTATTTGTGTAGAAAGGGAGGCCTTATTGCAGAGTTCTGGCCCTGGATGTTGAATTTGCTCATTTAAAAAGCATACATCAAATGATTGCAAGTATTTTCCCTTCCCCTGTTCAGACCATCTGTATGAAGTGTATATATACATAATGATTCAATTCTCTGAAAACTTATGAATAACTTACATGTATAAAATATCAATAAAATTACAATTGCTTTTAAAAATAATTTTAAAAACATGTGCTCTTGTTCAGTTCTGACATATACTTTACCCATGTCCAACCTTTAATCTCTCTACTACTCAGTCTTTCCCACTAAAAATATCCTACAAACATCATGCAATTCAGTCTTTCCCTACTTTTAAGTCCTCCTTCTATTCTCCTTTGTTTCAAGACAATGTCAGTTCTCAGATTTAATTAAGTTTCAACACCGCCCTCTTTTAATGACAATATTGCTAAATAGCAAACCTCAGACTGCTTTCAAAATCTTTTTCTTTTTCCCTGTTAAAAAACAGTTTTGTTATTCAAGTCAAGCCATGAACAACCTTTCCCTGAAGCACTGTGCTTATGCCTATTACTTCTATGGCTATTCCACATGTCCAGCATAAGGCCATTCTTCTAACCATCACTTCAGAGTAAGAGAAACTTAGAGCATAAGTCCCAAGCCTATTTCTGCTTGGGAAAAAAGCTCTAAAATACTTGTCCATCACCATAGATATAAACTCTTGAGTGCAATTATTTGCAAAACTGCCAGTATGTCAAGCCTGCTCCATCATCTGGCTCACCAGCTTTGCAGATTATCCACTTTCTGCTGAAATCATGCCCTCCTCCAGCTGTTAATCTAAAGTGCTTATAAAAGAATTTCAGCATAGCTTGTCAGGTGTTCTACAAATCTCTTAATTGTTAGTTCTCTTTGTAGAAATTATTTCAAACAAATATTAGAAAAATCTATACCAGATTTAAACTTCTGTAGATGAAGAAGGGAATGACTGATCGTGATTTTTTTTCCTTTAATTTATTTCCACAGAGGCTGAACACAGAATCATGTTTTCGTTCAGATTCATGGTGTGAAGAAGCAGTGTTCTTTTAAGACTTTTTTTCCTGACATCTACTGTCAGATGATAATAATGACTGCCAATTAAACAAATAGGTGATAAGATTCCTTTTGCGAATAATTTTTAAAAGCTCTTTGACAAAGAGACAAATGTACTCTGAATAGTGCAAATGATCGTGACAATTCTTTAAACACTTCTAGTTCAGATAGACAATTGACATGCATGGCCATGACATGTATTTCTGTCACAATGAATGAGTATGGCTATTTTGTGAAACAAACAAACAAATAAATAGGTCTTTCATATGTAAGAGGGAAATAAAAAAGAAAATAAATCAAATTTGCTCTACCTGTATGCTCCCAGGAATTCAGAAACAGGAAGGGCAATCTATTCTGAGGCTGGAGAAGAAGTCATTTGGTGAAGACAAATTTATTCAGGATCACAGAATCCAGAAATAACCAATAAAAGAAATAGAAATGATAACTCATTTAAACCTTTGTTAAACTTGCTCTTTTGAATATTATTTCTTATTAAAAGGATTTATCAGAATGATCTACTCAATTTGAGCAGAGAAATCACATCTTTCTTTTTTGCCTGCATTTGCAAACTGATGTTGATTCTAATAGATACAGTGCACAAAGCTGAAACTAAAGTAGTTTTCAGTGCTTTAGTATCTGCAATAGCTGGCCTTTAAACTTCTTTCTAAAGTTTAACATCATTTTAGAGATATTTATAAAACATTTTTACCCCATCCAACATGACCTAAAAACCCATCTACTGACCTCCATCAATACTTCAGAAAGACTGACGAAGGGAGGTTATGAGTAAACACAGACTGGAAATTAGAATTCTAAGAACTCAAGGAATAAGATTTTGGAGGAACTTACCTACAGGGATAAAAGAGGGATAAGTTACTTCTAAGTGGGAGTTTACAAGTTTATGGAAGGGAGGACATAATAAGATTATTTGCAGTAAACAGAGACTAGACTTAATATTGCAAGAGGATCTTTGCAAGCTTGCATTCTTGCATCACATTAGAGAAAACTGCGTTAATGTGCACCTGATTTTTATTATGCAGTTGATGAAGCTCTGCACGCAAAAAAGTGTTAAATATTTAACCCAAGAGAGTCTGAGTTTATTTTTGAAAGAAATAGTACTCAGCATTTTATGCAGTTGGAAGTACTGTCTAAAATATTGCAAGTTTCAAAATGAAATGCTCATTTTCAAGATATTACTACTTTGGAACTTATACCCCACTCTCTTAGATAAGTAAGTTGCTACTAGAAGTAGGATTTATTTCCCTAAATCATCTGGTAGCTTTTGAAGTCTGTATTCATTAGTTTCCAGAAGACCACGATCAGAGAAACATTACTTTTTAAAAAGCTATTTTGTGAAACCTCATCAGAAAATTAGTGATCTGTTCTTGAAGCATTTCTAGGGCTTACTTTCTAGATTTTACGATTTGGTATATGACTTGATGCAATGTATCAGCTGCTTTTTATACATCCAAGAAATTGGATAATTCTGAAATCTCAGTTACCTATCTTACCACTGAATGAAGTTGGTACCTTTGCATGAAAAGCAATGTAGATCTGTAAAATATTAATTTTACTATTTCTAAGTGTATTTAATTTGTCAGAACAACATACCAAGGTTTGTTATGGCTTTAATGCTGTCAGTTACTAGCTGTCATTTTTTAGGTAATTTTTAATTGATATTTTAAGCAAATTATTGGGTTTGCTGACAATACCCCCATAAGTTCTGTCTCAGCAGATATTTACCACATTTATATGCTTGAATAGCACAGGTCATGATGCTTTATCAAGTTTAAAATTAGGCAATTTATACTTTCTAAAAGGAAGCTGTGGAGGAACACAGGCAAACATGCCAGGTTGTAACTTACATAAACCTGTAATTGAGAATAGCTGTAACAAATGACAAACAGTGTATAAAAATTTGGGTCTTATTTTCATTTGAAAAGATCTATCTGTGCTTGTGAGTTTCTCTGTGCTCCCTCCCACCCCAGTACACATGAACCTGAGGATGGGAGGCCCAAGGGAACACTTCCTCAGCGTAATTCTATCTCCTACAGACAACAGCTGGTAATTAATCACAAAAACCCTGGTCCTATCCAGACACATTTATATTCCAGGTGTCCTAACGCGGCGAGGGCCAGAGAGCTTCACGGACAAATCAATATGATTTCAAGTGAAGTCCTCCTTTATTGAGGGTTAACCCATTTATATAGGGCAAGCAGGCCAAAACCATCAGATAATCTCTCATTGGTCACTGCCCTAGCAACCAGCCTCTCCTGGCAACCACCCAACCCACATAACTTTGTTACTAGGTTGCAAATCCTTGCCCCCCAACTTCAGGTTACTTTATTAACATAACACGACATAGTCATTACCACTCTTTGTAACTTTACCCAGCTCCACCCTGCCAGGGCACTTAAGGAACAATACCAACAGTGTCCATCTGTGAATTTACGCTGTGAATGAGATTATGTCTGCCTTTTTTTATGCTGCTTGCTCAGTTGTCTTTGCAGTTTAGTAACCCCAAGAGGCCTATTTAAGTCAGAATTCAAACACAATAGTTCACTGATGGTTTCTTAATGAACAAAGCTGAAACTGAACTAAGATTTAAAAAAACCCAAAACAGCGAGAGTAGCAGGGAGCACTTCTAAGTATCTTGTGTAAATAAAATTGCTCTTCAGTGACCATGTCAGAGAAAATTAATGTTTTACTTAAAATCATGCAGAAGAAAATCACCCAAATTTTCACTTTGCAATGCCCTTCCCTGGCTACAGGTCCTGGCACATGGTTTGGCTCAGCTTGTTTGTAAAGTGGCAACACTAATCTTCAAAATGAATTCCCCCCCCCCCTCCTCAGAGATTTTTCTATAATCATAAGCCAAAAAGGACTGAGTAGGGCTCAAATTTGCTATGATGGATATGATATGGCATTTAAAACATCAGGGCAAATGGTAGACTAACAAAAGTAGCAGTGAGAGGATGGCAGGAAAGCGAGTAAAAGCTGAGGGAGTTTCACCAGGACTTTTTTTAAAATTGGCAGTTCCCAGTTATATCTATTCATGAACTAAAATGTAGTGCATTTTGAACAGGCAACTTCTGCTTCAGATAGTCACTCAGACTGTTGAAGTAAAAATTCTTTGGACAGCAGTCATCTGGTGTTTTGATTTATAGAATTTCTACATTTTTCTAATGTTACCCCTCTGCCACTGGATGCATTTTCCTCTAGAATCCTATAATTTTATCAATAAAAGGGTTGTTTTACAGCCAGTTTTCTGCTATTCATGTTCATATTGTTATTTCAAACTGTGAAGGATACACAATTATGATGATGTTGGTTGGTTTTACTCTTACAAAGGCTAACTGGGCCTGCATAAAACATATTTATTCATTAGAACTGAAAAAGTGCAACATTTCAGCTTTTTTAAAATTTTCCTGTCATTTTTGTACAATTAGAGAAGTCCAATGTAGTTCTATAAGTGGAAGTTGACCTAAATAATGCTATTTCTTGTTCAACACTGTGTCACACAGATATGTATGAAGCTAGCAGAATATTTTCTTGCATTTTCAAAGAAAATATTAGCCTAAATGTTATTTACCTGGAACAAAAGTCAGACCTTACATTTCTGAATAAGCGTTTAGGAACTGAGGATTCAGAGCTTCTGCAAACCACAACAACTTGGCTATCACAACATAAGAGTGAATTGCAGATATTTTGTCCTTTAAACACAAACCAATTAAGAGAACAGCAGTTGTATAAAATCAATTATTTTCTTAGTGGTAGTCTTTGCTCATGAAAAATCAGACACAGTGGTGTTCTTAAAGGAAAACTTATTAAGCATTCCAAAGGAGGTAGGAGTTAAAAGCAGAGAAAAGTAGCTTTGTCATACAAGAAAATTAAGTATTCTGTAATGATTTTATTTCAAGCTGTCCTACTTAAAGAACAAAACTGTCTTCATTCTTCTTATTTAGATAAAAGAAAGCCCTGTGAATAATCTTGGTCTTTCAAGAATTTTTTTTTCTCTTTTATTTTTTCTTACATAATTTTTCCACCTGCAGAACATTACCTTGTATTTGGTTTTATAATGACCTTTCATTTGCTGAAATCCTCAGCCATGAATTAATCCCTTATCTGGGCTACTGCTATTCCCTCTTCAGAATCTTTACAAATCATTCTTATCTCAGCTTCAGGAGACCTGAAGCATCATAGCCAGACAGCTCTGTCTATCCAGTAAATATCGCTGTAGCAGCCTCACAGAATCATAGAATCACCATCAGGCTGGAAGAGACCCACTGGATCATTGAGTCCAACCATTCCTATCAAACAATAAACAATGCCCCTCAGCACCTCGTCTACCTGTGCCTTAAACACCTCCAGGGAATGTGAATCAGCCATCTCCCTGGGCAGCCTATTCCAATGCCCAGTGACCCTTTCTGTGAAAAACTTCCTCCTAATGTCTAGCCTAAATCTCTCCTGGCGGAGAGTGAGGCCATTCCCTCTTGTCCTGTCCCCTGTCACTTGGGAGAATCACAGAATCACCGGGTTGGAAGAGATCCATCGGATCATCGAGACCAACCATTACCACCAAGCACTAAACCATGTCCCTCAGGACCTCGTCTACTCGTGACTTAAACACCTCCAGGGAAGGCGAATCAACCACCTCCCTGGGCAGCCTGCTCCAATGCCCAATGACCCTTTCGGTGAAAAACTTCCTCCTAATGTCTAGCCTAAATCTCCCCTGGTGGAGCTTGAGGCCATTCCCTCTTGTCCTGTCCCCTGTCACTTGGGAGAAGAGGCCGGCTCCCTCCTCTCTATAACCTCCTTTCAGGTAGTTGTAGAGAGCAATGAGGTCTCCTCTCAGCCTCCTTTTCTCCAGACTAAACAACACCAGCTCTCTCAGCCGTTCCTCATAAGGCCTGTTCTCCAGGCCCTTCACCAGCTTCGTCGCTCTTCTCTGGACTCGCTCCAGAGTGTCAACATCCTTCTTGTGCTGAG
>WAAB01013268.1:8184-28475 GCA_013389865.1 Piaya cayana | reverse complement strand
CCTCATAGACTTGTGGGTGTCCAGTTGGGCAAGCAAGGCTCTGACCACCTCCTCTTGGACCATGGGAGCCTCAGTTTGCTCCTCTAGTTCTGGGGTTTGTACACAGAGGGAACAACTTTCTTTACAATGAAAGACTGAGGCAAAGAAGGCATTAAGTACCTCAGCCTTTTCCTCATCCCCTGTCACTGTTCCCTCTGTGTCCAAAAAGGACTGTATGGTCTCTTCTTTCTAGTGTCTCTCTTCTGTACCTATTTACAGAATAATGTAAATCTCAAATTACTGTTTTAGCCAGAACCAAGAAAATTTTGTGCTAATCCTTGTATGATACTGCTTTACACAGAATTGTATTTCAGAATCTGCCAAGAGACTACAGAAAAAAATCAAGAAAATAAACGTGTAATTCATTTGTTTCTTTCATTTTATATGAGATGAGTTAAGCTGACACACATAATTTCAGTATAGTTTTTGTTACATGAGTCTCCCCAAAATGGTTCATTATATTTGTCATTTTTAATCCCCACAACTGAAAAGGAAATGTACATTAAAAAGAAATATATAAAAATACAAATATGTTGCTTAATGTTGAATCTGAAGGTTTTCAGTTTTATAAACTGATGCATTTTATATGTATTTACGGCATTTATTTTCTGAGCCTTAAGTAAAAAAATGAAAGAATATTTGGACAAGCAATATATTTTTTAGTTTGGTTTGGTTTAGTTTTTAAAAAAATGTTAAAAAATCTTCAGCTCAAAATACAAACCAAATCTGATGAAAATTCATATGAAGGAGGATGTATGTTGAAAGAAACACTTTATGGAAGGAGAAATAAATTTAAAGAAAGAAAATACATAATAATTCCTCATCCTGATGCAAAATTTCATATGAGGTTTTCCTAATACAGAGAGGTTTGTGACTAAGTCCCCTCCAAACAGAGTAAATGGCCTCTTGTCTGTTTATAAAAGCAACAAAACATTTTAAGACTATGAGAATGTGACATTTTAGCATAGCCTGAAAGAACAAACTTAGGACTGTCAAAACCACTTCATACCAATGGCAAGCCTTAAATTTATTCCAACATCCATTGTTACATAAACTTACACTGGAAAGCTCCTTTTCTAACAAATGGAAAGGGCTATCCTTGCTTTGAATCAATATTTGAAGGTCTTTTTCATTCTTTCTACTGGCCACACTTTGAACACTATGTAAAAAACATACAAAAATTCAAGTATATATACATTGTTGAATGAATTCTCATCTATGTCACAATGAACCTAATTTATAGTGTGTGAGCTCTGTTTTCTTTCGTTTTGTAAAAAAGCTGACTTGCAAACTGAAGTAGGAAGTAATTGCAGTACTGCAGAAGCTTTCCACTGTTTTACTGCCCTGGCTATACATAGTTTTACGGGAGAATCCTTCCTTTTACCAGAAAAAAGGACTTTATTTTTTTAAAAAGTCTTGGATTAGGAGTTTCTGTATGGTTTAACCTGAAGAGCTGCTCTATAAAGTCTAATTTAAAGCAATAAGGATGCTACAATCCAGGGAACTGTTCTTATGAAACTGTTCTTATGAAACACCCTGACTTTTCAATGAGGTATAAAACATCATGTGATATTATGAAGCTGCCAGTAGAAAAGCAATAGAGAGAAACAGAAACCAGGAACAAGGTCAAGTCTGGGGTATTTCAGAGACTTAGTAAATGACAGATGAGTGTGATACAGTCATGTAGGAATAGATTCCTGGAAACTTATTTTATAATTAGAATATGAGTCTTCAGTATCTGTTGGACAATCATCATCCCAAGTGACAGGGGACAGGACAAGAGGGAATGGCCTTAAGCTCTGCCAGGGGAGATTTAGGCTGGACATTAGGAAAAACTTTTTCACAGAAAGGGTCATTGGGCACTGACACAGGCTGCCCAGGGAGGTAGTTGATTCACCTTCCATGGAGGTGTTTAAGGGATGGGTGCATGAGGTCCTGAGGGGCATGGTTTAGTGTTTGATAGGAATGGTTGGACTCGATGATCCAGTGGGTCTCTTCCAACCCGATTGTTCTGTGATTCTGTGATTCTGTGATTCTGTGATTCTGTGATCTACTGCTAGTTTAACAGTTTAAATAACTTTGAATATTCTTTACATATAATGGCATACTCACCACAACTTCTCATGTTCAAATTGTGATATGGCACAGTGAAAGCAGTTGGCTACTCACTATTTCTTTTATAATTCAAGCTGCTCAGAGTAGCAGGGAGTTTTAGGAATCAGAATTGTGTATTTCCTCAACAGATTGCATTGTGTTTATTTAAATGGTGATCCTATTTTGCACCTTTTAAGCACATCTTCTGTCAAATTCAGAAAGGATTTAAAGAAAGTTTTGTGAACACATGTGAATTTAATCTGTAACTACCACTTCTTGGTTTTAGGACTATGAACAAAAAAAATAGCAGTCTTTTCCATAAAAGAACCCGATTTTAAAACCTACTGTTTTTTCTGTCTCTTTCAGTATAAAACTACCATGATTTCTATATAAAGGCATGTGATGTGAAGAAATATGTCCAAACACGGAAACAACAGGAATTTTCTAATAATAAAGACAGAGGGAAAAAGATAAATTGGGAAATTAATTAGTGGAAAAGTTAAAATTTTATGATATACCTAAAAGACAATTTGAAATCGACTTGTGAATGTGACTACAGTACAACTCAGGGGAAGGCACAAGAATCATTAGCTTAATGAAGTTTATTGACTCTTGCTTAAGCAGTAGCTGAGCTATATCTGTAGGCTTTCCACCTACCATTAAACAATTAATTTTATGAGTGCTCCTTCAGTGCAGAGTTTAGCAGATTAGCTTCCTTGGACCGTTTCAGCTTGGACTCTCAAGCAAGCTATTCTGAGAGGCAGCAACAGTGAGGATCTCCATGGATAACAACAGCAAATGCAAAGATACATAGCAGTTAGAGTGAGGATTTTTGGAATATAAAACAGATACAAACAAAAGCCATGACATAAATATTAGTTTAAACATGAACAAAAGTCAGGATCTGCAATTAAATTATTAGTAAAAGTCCAGGTTACATAGAATTCAGGCTAAGGAACAGTGAAAATACTTCACTGTCATTCCACTCTATTTCTCATCTCAAAAATAAAATCTTAAAAGACCACCTATGCAGTCAGCTACATCAATTAACATGTTTACTACATGAGGTACTACTAAATGTTTCAGCACAACAGACATGAGCAAGTTCTTCTCAGAGCCTCAGCCAACAAAACCCATTTAACTGCCATTAGAATATCACAGTGCCCAAGCTAATAAGCCCTATTGTGCAACGCTGTGTATTACTTTAGGAAAGATGCCATGCTAATGTGTCATGACTTGTACTGGTTGAGACTTCAAAAGAACCAGGTGTTTTGCTAGATGAAACCCATGTAAACACAGTCACAATCACTATGGAGTTTAGGTTGCTTGAGCAGCTTATCTGTATATCTCTGAAATGAATATTTTCTACAAGTATAGCCAGAGCTGCATCTAAGAAAAAGTTACAGAAGTTACAATATCTGCTATCTAAGTGATTTATACTGGATCTTATTAAAATATGTTTTTTTCTCAGTGGTAGACTATAAAATTCCTTTACTTTTTATTTATAGTTAGACATTAAGCTGGAAATTTGGGGAAGTTATATCATAAAAAAATTATCTGATACTTCTCTCTCTTTTTAAATTAGATCCCCTAAAACTGTCATAAATACTACTTTCTAAAATTGCATTTTTAAATTAGGCTTGATTTGCCATTCTGTATTGAAACTGCAGATTGCCCAACCGAGGTGTAGGACCTTGCACTTGGCCCTGTTGGACTGCATGAGGTTCACATGGGCCCACTTCTCTATTTTTTTTCCAGTGCCTCTGGATAACATCGCATCCCATTTTTTAGTAGTGCATGGGTATGGTTGGACTCAATAATTTCAAAGGTCTTTTCCAAACAAATGATTCTATGATTCTATGAAATTATATTTCACCATCAACCATGTACAGCTGTCTTATTTAATAAAAACTGGATTTACTGAGCTTGTGATATTTAAAACTGATACCAGAGGAAATGAGGAATTGCAGAAATACAAGGAAACAAAAATTACCAAACAGAAAAATCAATATGATTCCTTAACATCTTTTCCATACTGAAAGAGATATTACATATTCTATGAGGATAAAAACCAGTAATAGCTTGTAGTAGGGATCCCAAAGTCTGACGGACAGAAATTGAAGGGAGTTAGGTCCTATCTTTTCCTGCAGAAAAGAAAATAAAGAGCAATCAAAACCTACCCCTTTGTACCAGAATATCAGANGCAAGAGAACTGGGTGATCAGGCCCAGCCAACATGGGGTCACAAAAGGCAGGTCTTCTCAAACTAACCTGATCGCCTTCTATGATTCTGTGATTCTGTGATCTTATATGACTGTAATTGCAAGTTCCAACTAACACCTATACCAAAGCAAAAAGCACTTAAAGAGCTGTAGCAAATACTGTGTCTGTGCAAGAAGGGTAACCCACAGATACAAGCCACTGAGGTACATCACAAGTATGCCTTCTGCAGTGCTCTGCATTCAAACACTTGATTTAACTACACATAATACACTGCATTATTTACGTTTAGCAGTGCCTGAAAGTCTACTATATTAGCATAATCTCACCAGTGAGAGCTATAGTGTTGCTCTGTTTTGGGCTGCCTGGACTATATTGGTTTGTTCTATTTCTGTGCTCATGTCCCTGACAGATGGAGAACCACAAAATATGCTTACATCTTTTCCTCATGAGATATGGCTGTTCCCAGAATGAGAGCTTCTTTATTAAGAAGTGTTGTCTTGCTTCCAGTTACCAGTTGTGTTTTTAGTTATTTCCACAGTGTGTGGCTCACTTATGAAATGCAACCTACTTAAAAATACTGCAGTAATGATGTTTCACTTGTTGCAGTCATGATAAGCATCTGTGTTCCCTTTATGTTCCCTTTGAGAATGCTATGGAAACCTTTATTAAAAAGAAAAGAAAAATTTCACAAAATTCTTTGGGAACAAATAGATAACTATTAAAAGTCAAGTAAAACTTTTCAGGCATAAAATGGTAAATGAAAGTATTTTTATATTAATTGTTTATTATGTCTATAAACACAAAGATCTGGGAGTTATACTGATCACAGTGTCACTTTTTCTGATTATGCTTAAGTTTGTGAAACAGGTTTACTTCATTTCCTCAGGATTAGCTGAACAATTGAGAACATAAGTCTTAACTTTTGAGGGTTCTTACTTTTCATGTCACTCAACCTTGCTGCTGCTCTGCAATGGGTGAACATCAATCCTGTAATTTGGGGGAAAAAATCTGAAGACCTATCAAGAGGATTGAATTTCCTAAGAAAATAAAATTCAGGAACTTAAAAAAGAGGGAACAGACAGTCTAAGTTGTCCTTTATTCAGGACTGTGCAGGCTTTATCTAAAGCATCATATCTAAAAATAAAATACAGCTACTGTCACATTTAATTCAATTTGAAGATAATTTCTCTAGCCAGACTTGCACAAAACACAAAATGTATGTATATATTATCCAGATCAAAACCAATCTTGCCACCTCTTTGTCTGCTTTATTTAATTGCCAAGGATTTAGGGAAATTTCTTTTCCCTGAATGAGTATTTCATGCCACTTAAAGTACTCCACATGTTTTGTATTTGCTGATCTGTAAATATCCGGTCCAGCCAACAGTTATTGAATCTAAAGAGTTACATGTGCTGCCTTGTCCATGGAAGGCTTGTGCTGCAGTTTGTTTAAAATCTGTGTTCCATGAGCATCTTCTGTTGGCTGTTTGTAGTAGCCTCCTCAGGCTGCTAGACACCAGGCTATTCCTCATATTAAGCTGAAGTAAAGAACCATAAGTGTGGTTAGGAGTAATTTGCTTTTAAATCTGTGCGTCTCGCAGAAGGTCACAGATCTGGTTTCATACCCAAAGAATGAAGTGGATGCGAGTTCTTATGAGCTAAGATTGGGTTGAAGATAGGTCAGGATTTTTAAATGTTTCTGAGAGCCTGACATAGGAGCAGAAAAGGAGAAAGGCTACTGTGGCTCTGACAGTCAGAGGGAAGATGGAAGAACTCTGAAGATAAGAGTGCTGCCATCTCTCTAGGCAATGCTTAAAAGGATAACATTTGAGTAGCTGGATGCATCTTAACCATGCTGGGGGACAGTTGTGTTTTGCTGAGAATGTGGCAAGAAGAACCCAGAGGTGAATAAAAAAAAGATTAACCTGTTACAACAGGAATGGTGATTGTGGTAGCATCTTCAAAGGGCACTAAATATTTCAGCAAAGTAACTAGGTGGCAAATGGTCCCACCTGTGAAGTGCAACTTTGCTACAAACATGGAATGAATTCAAGAGGCAAAGTCTGCAGCAGAGAAGCAGCTGTTCTTTTAGAGTTATATCAGTGCAGTTTGAAAGATAGAAAGACTAGTGACCTCTCCTAGTTTTAGGGCAGAAAAATGCAGTTCTATCTATAACTTGGTACAAAAAAATGGAAGGCAATCCAGCAGGAGAAACATAACTAAGTGCTAACTACCAGAGCTGAAAGCTTTGAACAAATAACATCCAAAACAATCTTTCAAATCATTAAGGTTTTTCAGTGGGCTTAAGCATCCCCAGCATGTTAATGTGTCAGCAGGAAATAGGATAATGTGCAATGTACCAGTGATATATTTAAGAGGAAGACAGTGCATGGGTGAAGCAGTGCTGGTGAGGGTAGGCTCTGCAATGTGCAGGTGCTGAAGCTGGCTTACTAAACACTGAAAACAAGGCATGTTTACCATGAACTCAGCCCCCCCTGCAGCACTGTCCCGATGGTAATGACTGGGAAAAAAAGGGGTGCCATCAGTGCAGTTCTGGCTAGGGTGGAAGGGGAAGGTGTTGGGCTGCTCAGCCTTGTAGGCAGCAGCTGTGTTTTGGGTTATGACTGTTTGCTGAGCAGAGTAGAGGAAGTCAGCAGTCTTGCAATGTGTGAAAGAACAGTCTGTCTAACATGCCACTTGTTTATCATGGATGTGATGTAGTGGTAGTATTCTCCTTATTTCCAGGTGAAGTGAAGGAGTCTGTCAGCAGACTAGCAGCTGCAGAGCATACTTGCTATTAGACTCAATCTCAAGTGAGGTCATAATAACAAGTATCACAAACATCATGAAGTACATTTAATGGTCTCCTTCAACTTCTGTAGTTTGCTTAGTACTATATTTGTTGCAGTCATAATTTTATGGAACAGAAAGAGATAAATATTTTTGCTAATAAAAATTGGTCTAGGTTTTCTCTGTTTCCATGTTTCCCCTTCTCTATCAGTACATTAACTCTCTTAATCTTTTTCAAAGTAATCTGCTATTCAGATTCTTTTAGCTAAGGCCCAGTTTTCTGCTAAGAAAATCTTATAAAGGGAGAGGGAGTAAAAGTCCATGATACAAGACAGATACTGTTTTCCCATAGAATTTCTTAGATTCTGGCATAAATATTTCTGTGCAGCAAATACATATTTTCCATCAGACTTTGCTGTACCATATGGTCTAATCTTGATATTTTGCCCAACATATTGTGAGCTTAAGCTACTATTTCTTTCTTTTGTACAAGCCAGTGATATAAATGCTAGAGTATATGGTATAAACCCCAATGGAAAACACATATCTATTTCATTGGGGTTATTAGTTCCCAATGGGAATAAACAGATTTTGTCTCTGAAGAGCATATTAGCTTCTGAGAAAAAACAGCTTTAAAAAAAAAAAGCCTTTTAAACCTTGTAAACCTAGTGGGACCACTAATCAAAATTTCATTTAGTATTTTTGGGAGCCTTTGCTGACCTTGTGAGCTTTACTTCAGCCCACACAGCTTTAGATGCTCACAGTTAACTTAGGAGATATCCATTATTGCTTGTGTCCAAACTGGAAAAGGGTGTTGGTTTAGAAAACAACTGCCTGAGCTTCCACAATGAACTCTATTAGATAATCCCTATGACTAGATTTTCCCTGCTATTGCAATATTTACCTTTTACTCAGAGTTGTCCAAGAGAGTACATTTCTTGGACAGCATAGGACACCATCAACATTCCCTGAAAATTCTATCTACATACTGAAGTGCAGTGTATGCAGGAGGTGCAAATCCCCAGCTACCTGTCTCACTCTTTGTTTCCATTAAAAAACCCCAATCAAACAAACAACAAAAAACCTCACAAGCAAGATATATTGAGTCAAATATCATGACACTTACTTGATGTAAATGGCTGTCGATGTTGAAACGGGCATTGCTCTAGAAAATAACAATAAGTCTACTGTTTTTCTTTTCCCAGAAGGCAGTCACATCCTGCTGGTGGTCATGTCTCCAGGATGAATGTCTAGGGGAATGTCAATTCTTTAAGGCTACTTTTAATAATATATACTTCGGAATACAAATAACTTACAAATTGGAAAAAGAGCCTGAAGACAGAGACCACATATCAGAAAAAGGTGGGAAAATTATTTTTTATTGTGGATCAATTTTATTGGTTCCATACTACTTCAAGTAATGGTTTTACAATTAAGAATAATACTATGTGGAAAGAATAAAGCGATTAAACTTAAATAGAATGATTTTCATCCAGAATGTGATCATGTAATCTGGGAAATTTTGGCAAATTAATTACAATTTCCAGACTTGCAAAGAGAAATCCCTGAATAAATGTTGTAGGATTTGAGAAATAAATTTCATTGCAATTTTAAGTACAACATCTCACATTTTAAATGAATTTTAAAAGTTATCAAGGACAACTGACAATGTATTTTAATCTAAATTCAACTTTCACAATATAGGAGAAGTAGCAATTACAACACCTGAGTTGTTTGGAATTATATATACAAACAACTTAATCTAAGGTAATAGCACCAAAATATCCATAACAAGTTATGAGCTTCCACGGAGGTTATTCTGCCTCTGTACTTGCCACTCTGCACTCTGTACTGGTGAGACCACACCTCAAATCCTGTGTTCAGTTGTGGGCCCTCAACACAAGAAGGATGTTGAGGCTCTGGAGAGAGTCCACAGAAGAGCAACGAAGCTGGTGAAGGGACTGGAGAACAGGCCTTCTGAGGAACGGCTGAGAGAGCTGGGGTTATTTAGCCTGGAGAAGAGGAGGCTGAGGGGAGACCTTATTGTTCTCTCTAACTACTGGAAAGGAGGTTGTGGAGAGAAGAGTGCTGGCCTCTTTTCCCAAGTGACAGGGAACAGGACAAGAGGGAATGGCCTCACGCTCCACTAGCGGAGGTTCAAGATGGACATCAGGAAAAAATTTTTCCCGGAAAGGATCATTGGGCACTGGAACATGCTACCCAGGGAGGTGGTTGAGTCACCTTCGTTGGAGGTCATTAAGGGATGGGTGTATGAAATGCTGAGGGGCATGGTTTAGCGATTGATAGGAATGGTTGGACTCAATGAACCCGTGAGTCTTTTTCAAGATAATGATTCTGTGATTCTGTATCCACAAGGCCTTTTCATTTAGAACATTTCCAACAAAAAGATAATGTCCATTTATTATTCTCTTGTGAAACATTTTCTATTCAATTTGTCAAAAAAATCCCTTTTCATAACCTTGTTCACTTTGTATCCATCTGCCTTAAAGGTGGGATCTCTCATTGCCCAGAAAAGCAACAATATTCTTTGATCTCTACTGAAAACAGCTTTACTATGGTAAAGCTTGGGATAGCATCTGCTGCATTCACAGTGATATCCCATCACATTCATAGAATTAATAATCCAAAGAGCTTTACACCTTTTTTCTTTATTATTTTTCCCTGCTTCCAAATGGTTAGCCTCCAGTTTAGAAAGGAAAACCTGTTTTATAATTCACAAATATAGCACATGAATCATTCTGCTTTGGCCCTTGAATTCAACTTTAACATTGTTCTGGAAAGGTAAAAAACTAATTTTATTTTAGTTTATGCCTCTGTTTTCCTCCCTCTCATTTATACCTTCAATGCATAGTGCCACATTTTTCTTTATGTGACTAAAGAAACTTTATCATTGGTTTAAAATTTCTGTGCCAGATCTTCTAATTCTGGTTTTGCCTCCATACAAAGATATAAATTCTGGGACAATGGTACACAAGAAACCACAGTATTTATTCAGAAGCAAATAGTCTTGTAACTTGTGTTACAGTCCTTATTTATGGTTATGTTTCTTATATTTTATGAAGAAGTTTAAAATATTGTAGAGTAAGTTTATTTTCATGCAAGGGCATGTTGAATAAAGCTGAATATTGTTCCTAAAGAGTAAGCATTTTCTTTAACATAGGTGGAAGCTGAGAGATCAAGTTTCTTGGTCTACAATGTCATTGACTATTGCTATCCATAGTTGCAAACACATAAAAGAACCAACGGGTCTAGTTCATAATGATTCAGACTCGGCAGTAAACCGAGTCACTAAAACTAAATATAACCCTGTCACAATCATCAAAGAGACAAGAAATTTGAGATACATCAGCCATTAAAGCCAATAATGGCATTGACTCAAAAGCAAACAGATTTAAATCATCAGTGTCTATATGCAAACTTTTTCTATCCATCAGCAGTGCTATAGAATGACTTTCCAACATAAACAGTGATGGGGAAACAGACTACTGAAATGAGCAATTGCTCTCAATCCATCTGTGAGATTATTTGACATGCTGAGGAGACAGTAGCATTCAATGCTGCATTAGGACACCTGTGCATTTCAAGGTGTAAAGACTTGTTCTTGCCTGTTACAAACAGTGCCGTTTTTATTTCCACCTTGCAGATAGTCTTGTAAAGTTTCTTCCTCACAGTACAAGACACTCCAGAGAGATGAGAAATAATTTCTATTGTGAAAGCCTCTGTGTAGAAATACAGAATTGAAAAAGAATAAAATCAGTAAGGTGGAGTGAGGCATTTACACCAATATCTCACTGAGATGATAGTATCTTAGTGTCAGAAGGAAGAATGACAGCGTAGACTTCCAGGGCTATGAGACAGCCCCTGTAATGTGTGAATTTTTCAAAGATGTGCACTAAAGAAGGACAAAACATGAAATGTCCCAGTTTTGGAGGTACAGCAGTCTCAACTGGGGGACTTTTACTAGTATATCCTTAAAAACCATGCATTTAAGGATATCTTAAGGTACTTGGCATCTTTCTGAGGACTGTGTCATGATTTAACCCCAGCAGGCAATGTGGGGTGTCCCTTTGCTCAGCCGAGGTTAGTTGTGATAGCTGTGCTCTCTCCAAAGTTCTCGTGCAACTCCAGTCTACTTGCTGACGGGGCAGTGTGAGAAGCACACTGCTCAGGCTCTGTTCAGCAATAACTAAAGCATCAGTGCACCACCAACACTGTTTTCATCACAAATCCAAAACTCAGTGCCTTACAATCACTATGAAAAAAATTAACTAGATTCCAGTTAAGACCAACAGTCTGTCCATAATTTATTTTACACTTGCAGCATTTATTAAAAAATATTTTCATTTAGGACAAAGTTGTGAACATGTAAACAAAGACAGGTGCTATCGATTTGGGCATGGAAACTCAGTTTGGAATGATTTCCAGCTTTTAACAAAAAAAGAATTAGAAACAGCAGATGCGTAAGCATTTCCCTGTCACGTTCTGCGGCTCCAACCGTACAGGTAGACCCCATGGGCAATTCCTGTTAAAGTCTGAAGTACTTTTATAATCCATCTGTGAATTGCTTATGCATAATCCTATTTAATTTTTATAGTACGGTAAGAAATTTTCACTTTCTATGTGGAATGAAAAATTCATTTCTTGCCATGGGCATTTTCATTGGTTTTATATAAGCTTGATAACATGATCCAACACAAGGTTGTAGATTCTGTAGGTTCTGTGGTTATTGCGCAGTGACATCTTTTTGTATGTGGTAGAATCATAGAATCATAGAATCATAGAATGGTTTTAGTTGGACAGACCTTTGAGATCATCAATTTGAACTATCGATCCAGCTCTGCTAAGTCCATTACTAGACCATATCCCCAAGTACAACATCTATTTGTCTTTGAAACACCTCCAGGTGACCCAACCACCTCCCTGGGCAGCCTAATGTACCTCCACTGTATTCTTACAACAATGAAATAAAAAATTTGAACACGTTAATGTCCAGCTGAGTAACTTCTTCCTGTTTATTAGGCTCTCTGCATTAAGATTTGTCAGACATAGGTTGCATTACAATTTCTGCTATGTTATGCTTGATCACACTGTACCTCACTTAATAGCGGGGCATTGGATTCATTGGAAGTAGTGTTCCAGTGGTTGAATATAACACTATATTTTCAGGTACATTAATATTCACTTTATTGGAAGTACACCAACTTCACCACTCCAATTGCATACCTACATTATCAGCTATAAGACATCCTCAGACTTTCTGAATTGACATCAAATATCCATAGCATTATGCTGTTAATTTATGACACCATTTCTAGAACTGCTCACAACTCAGGTTGCATGGCATATACCATGACTGAAATCCTGGCCAAATTTAAGGACTGATGAACTTTCCTTGCAGGTTACTGAAGGTATTTAGTTTAGAGTTTTTAAATTTTATATTTAGATAAATAGCAACATTTTGTTTAAAATTAAGTATTCAAATAATTTTGCTTAGCTGAGTAAAATACTTCTACTTCAGCTGATCAAGTCTGAAGAAACTTGCTGCCGTGATCAATTGTAGTACTCATATGAATGGCAAATCCTCAGAATAACTTCAAAATGTCATAATTTCTGTAAGTAGTAATGTAAGGAATAATTAAGGTTGTTACTGACCTTGCATATTTCGTGTGCCTTTCTCTGGATCTTACTTTTGATACAGGGTTGGAGACAGCAAAAGTGCAGCACACAGTGCCCATATAGACTCAATTTTCTATATGTATTATTTATTATATAAATTAGAAATCACCCTAATCCTGTATGATTAAGGATTTCCTTGTTAAAGTCTGGGCCATTTTCTGACCCAGACTGGCTATAAATAGCTCTGAAGAAGAACTGTTTTGCTGCCTATTAAGTCATTGTTAAAGTGGTGTGCTCACGGCTGTAGGTGCAATGCTGCCTAATAATCTTTTTCAATACTTAGCATAGAAATGTCCTAAAGTATCACAGGAGATAACTAGAGTGTCATTGAAAAGATGCTGATAAATACTGTGTTTCATGCCATGAGTGTCTAAAAAAAAATATATATGAGCTTTCTTTTTCATGACATCTGTAACATCTGAGTCAGTGGCTAGTTCCAATTAATTGTCTACTCCTGCGTTGGTTGAATGTTCCATGATAAGGGGTTCTTGTTGTACTTGGATAAACTCACTAAAACTCAGACTTGACTTTTGGCTTGCAAAGAAATAAGCTGACTCCAGAAAGGATGAATGTTTTTGGCTTGAGTTTTAGCCACCAGTATCTCTTAGTGAGACTCTCTAGAAGTACTGAGGTGGGGGACAGGGGGTGACAAACGAATAAATAAGCCTAACACACAAGTTTCTTGTGATCAATGAAATTACCAAAAGAAAGCTCTTCATTTATAGTTAAAACTAGTGAAAAATTTTAGCTCTTATTTCTTCATGCACTGAGAAATTGTTAAATTATCAAGTGTCTATTGAACATTCTTTCTATGACATCATGTGTAATCAGAGTAAAAAAGTCTAAATCATTGGTTTTGTCACGTTTTATGTTGTGTAGCACAGTATCACGTTGATCTTTAATGCTTGTTTACCAGCTCAAAAATAATGAAGATAATGTAAACTTCAGTCATTGATGTTAATAGAACAAAAGGGTTATAAAGGTAGTTCAATGGGAGTGAGAAAAATCCAACCTGGAGCAATCACCTATTTATGAATTTAAGAACAAACTTCTGTTTTTTCTGTTTTCAAGACAGTTGTGATGGTGATAAAATAATAGTATTATCATTACATTGTAATTTAGTAGGTACAATACCAGTAGCCTCTTTTGTTCAGGGCATGTATGCAGTTAAGTTTATTTGGATGAGGCTATGAACAATCTGATCCAGTGGAAGAGGAGTTGGAACTGGATAATCCTTAGTGTCCCTTCCAACACAAACCATTCTGTGATTCTATGGTTCTGTGATTCTATGAAGTTCACAGGGAATGAAAATAGGCAGACTTACCCTTGTAAAATTTGTCAGAAGAGATAATAACATTGTCCTACCTTCTGTTAGTAGGGACTGCAACTGGGAACTCTGTCCCAGAGCCTCCAGATGAGAGAATTAGAGTGACTGTTGGCAAGAATATCTCAACTTCTGCAACTTCTCTTTTCACTTCATTTACAGATGTAATACAATGCTGCAGTTTGTATTCTGGGTTTGATTTTGGTTTTGTTTCTAACCATCTATCTGCTTAATTTCATTGGTTCCTAGGTGGTTCAAATACAGCTACTCTCAAAAGAGAGCTATCACAGAGATGAGAATGTCTTCAGTAGTTGAGCTAAGATTGACTTTTATTCATGAGAAATGGGAAGCAAAGTTTTTTTTTTAATGAAGTACATTTCATAAAAATCCTACATGGGTTTAATGTAGACTTTTGTGAAGATGTTAATTAGTATAAAAAAATTTCTTAAGAAATTTGCTTTTTTCATAAAAGGAAATACAGTTTCACTATAGTAAATTGTAATTATCACTAGGCTAATTCTGGGAGAACTAACAAAGATTACTGATACATTTCCTGCCCTCTCATCCCAGATATTACTCTTGTTTCAGTTCCAAATGATCAATGTGCACTTCAATCACAACAGCCCCATGCAGTGCTTGGGGAAGAGTGGCTGAAAAGCTGCCCAGTGGAAAAGGACTTGAGGTGCTGTTTGACAGGTGGCTGAACATGAGCCAACAGTGTACCTGGGTGGCTAAGAAGGTGAGCAGCGTCCTGGCTTTGATTAGAAATAGTGTGGCAAGCAGGACCAAGGAAGGGAATTTCCCCCTGCACCTCAAATAGTGTGTTAAGTTTTGAGCCCCCCACTACAAGAAACACATTGAGTGACTGGAGCGTGTCCAGAGAAGGAGAAGAGAACTGGTGAAGAGGCTAAAGCACAAATATTACGAGGAGTTGTTGATGGACCTGGGGTTTTTCAGCCTAGAGAAAAGTAAGCTGAGGGGACACCTCATTGCTCTCTGCAACCATCCGTCAAAAGGAGACTTCAGCAAGGTGTGTGCTGGTCTCTTCTCCCAAGTAACAAGTGATAACACAAAAGTAAATGGCCTCAAGTTTTGCCAAGGGAGGTTTATTACACAAGGACTCTCCAATCCATTAAACATGGGATGAGACTAGGCTGTCTGCATGCAGTCCTACTGCCACATGAGTGGGCCTGCTACTGAGTATACTTTCCAAGTCCATCTTTGTTATTGTACATATCCCATCTTGGAGCATATCCCATTATTCCAGTGAAATTTACTTGACTTTCATTTATTTGACCTTCTAGTACCAAGTCTGCTTCCTTAAGACATTATTATTATTATTATTTTTCTATTTTTTACTATAATGACTGTTCCTTTGTTTTTATTCCTGTTCTCTTATTTGCTCCTTCTACTTTACAGCCTTCTGGAGTTTCTCTAATTTCTGCTTCCTGGGGACTTTGTGGTTCCTAGGGACATGGTTTAGTGGTGGAGTTGGCAGTGTTAGGCTTACAGATGAATTCTTAAAGGATTTTTCCAAGCTAAACCAAAAATGATAGAATCATAGAATTACTAGGTTGGAAAATATCTTTGAGATCATCAAGGCAACCATACCTGTCCACTACTAAATCATATCCCTAAGCACTTAATCTACCCAGCTTTTAAATATCTCCATTGACAGTAACACAGCCACCTTCCTGGTTAGCCTCTGTCAGTGTTTGATAACTCTTTCAGTGAAGAATTATTTCCTAATGTCCAAACTGAACTTCCTCTGGTGCAACTTGAGACCACTCCCTCTCATCCTATCATTTCTTCCTTGGGAGAAGTGAGAGCACCCACCTTTTCACAACCTCATTTCAGGTGGTTGTAGGCAGTGATAAGCTCTCTCTTCAGCCTCCTCTTCTCCGGGCTAAACAATCACAGTTCCCTCAGACACTACTCTCAAGACTTACTCTCCAGACCCTTCACCAGTTTCACTGCCCTTCTCTGGACACTCTCCAGGACCTCAATGTCTTCTAGTAGCATTTGAGGTGAGGCCTCATCAGTGCCAAGTACTGGGGTAAGATCACTTCCTTGCTTCTCCTGGCCATACTGTCTCTGATACAAGCCAAGATGCCACTGCCCTTCTTGGCTACCTGGACTACTGGCTGGCTCATGTTCAGCTGTCAACCTGCACCCCCAGGTCTTTCTCTACCAGGCAGTTTTCCAGCCATTCTTCCCCAAGCCGGTATCACTGCACAGGGTTGTTGTGTTCCAAGTGCAGGACTCTGCTCAAAACAAGAAGCAAAAAGAGAAGGAAAAAAAGAAAAACAACCTCAAGCCATGCTCAGTAATATTAATTTCCCAATACATTCATCAGTTGAGGAAAGAGAACCCAGACACTGAATTTGTGTGCAAGTGTATCGACACACATTATGGACCCTCCTTTTACTCACAGTCCAGTGGGTTTGCACATGTACTTGGACAGTGTTCCCAAACCCCTAGGTGAACCAGAGGAACTCAGAGGACTCTGCTGTTTATAATCTCTCAGGAGCTGCATTTCAAGTCTATGACTTAGGCCGTCTTACATGTCCCTGTATATCAGTGCATTAGCACCTGAATCCTCTCAACCTATTACAAGTTCACCTTAACAAAGGTAAAGATAACATTCTTTCCTCTCCACTGAATAGCAGGATGCTATTTTCCTTTGTGTTTGTGTGCATGTGTGCATGTGTATGTATGTGTATCTGTCTGGTTCAGATGTCTTTCACAGTCGCTTACTAAAACCTACTGAAAGTATTATATTTGGGTGTGTGCCCAGGGGAAAATATTCATGATCTCAGTAGGTTTTAAATTGTTCCTTGTGTCCTTGTTTTTGTTGAACATGGTCTTAGATAAGCTTCAAATACATGTCGAGAAAAAAAATGGACATCAAGTTCATTCTAACTTTCATGGCCCAAATTCAAAACCCTGTTATGACTGAAGTGGTGAAATGACAATTCACAGAAATATCTTTCTGTGCAATTAAGACATACTTCTAGATTGTTCCTGGCATCCCACATCTGGAATCCTCAGTTAATCCTCAGGGAAACACAAATTTCTTGGTAGGCCTCTCCTCAGACTGTGGATAAACACATCATATTCACTGCTAATTCTGTATTGTTGTTGATTAAATGAAAACTGAATCTCTCTAACCAGTGTACATCACATAAAGTTGAAAAAAAAAATCAGCATTTATTGTCACCAAACAATAAGCAAAGCCGTTGCACAAAGAAAAATAATTTAGGTATGAGAAATTGAGACAATAAATCTCCAAGTTAAGTTAATTTCATTTCTGATTTCAGAACATATTTGAAACAAATAATGTGTTTTAAAAAGGCATAAAAGCCCAAGCCTACATTTCTCCTACATAAACTGGTTATGAAAAGATACCAGCAAGTGCCAGCATTCACGTATACATTGACATATGAAAGTGGCTGTTCTAGGAGCATATTATCCCTTGGCCTTGGAAGCTAATGCAAAATCTGCCATCTGCATGGCTGTATGGAAGTAGATCAATCTTCGCAGCTAGAGGGCTAACAGCAGTTTTCCATAGTGTTCATTCTACCCGCTACTTTATGTCTAGCTATTACTACCAACCTAATTTTCTAATTTAATTCTCTGGCTTCTTGACTTCTATATTAGATATTTGGTGGTTGTTGCTGTTGTTTGTGTTCTTTGTTTTTATTATTTTAAATAATCTTTTAAATTCCTTGAGATTTGATAGCTTCCATAAATTCTGTCTTGCACTATTCCTGATAGAACATGTATTCTGTTGTGTTTTCTTGATAGGGTTGAATCTCAACCCTTTGGCTATTTTGATTTTATGCTTAACTTTATGCTTTCCCTCTCTAATATTCTTGAGAAGCTCTCATGCTATCCTGAGTGACTCTAATTACTGACTTCTTGATGTCATATTGGGGTTTTTTTAGCCCTGTCTTTTAAGTACTCTATCCTCAGCACAAAGATTTCTTGCTTTATTTTGTATTATTTCTTTCCTTCAAATTGTTGTACTTATTTGTATTGTGGAGAATATGAGATAGTGTTTGTGATCTTAACTGTGTTATCATTTAATGCCATTGTCCTATTCAACTAATTCAGATACATCTCTACTGCACAAAAAGCAAATCCTCTCTCACTGTCACATGCTCCAGCATTTTAGTTCTACATAGTTTCAAACTTGTATGTGCTCCTAATTTTTCACACAGACCATATAACTTCTGTTTGCTATTGAATACATGTCCATGCTGTATCCATGTGTTTTGTAGGCAGACTCTATATCTCCATCCATGATAAAGGCTACTAAACAGGTTAAAGGATATCATTATCACATGTCACATCAAATGGTTACTTTCTTCACCCTGGTACTGGACTCTGCAATGTAGACCAGGGAGGTAGTTCTGACTAGTTTCTAGGGAGTGCAAAGGAGAAACAGGCTTACTAAGCAATATCTGAGGCCTCACCTTGAAGCAGGAGGGGAACAGAGGCAGAAGATTAGGACATAGCAAAATGTATATACATAAGAAAACAGAAGGATAATGATGTTGAGAAAGTTTAAAACTAATCTTACAGACCCTGAGAATCTGATTTCTCCAGCGAACATCTTATTTCCCTCCAGAGGGTGGCTCAGGAAAATATGCTTGCACTGTGTTAGCATATTCATTCGTTATTATTGATTGCATTACTCAGATGTTTGGCAAACAAGAATAATAGTTGCCCATGAAATTTAATTTTGGTTTCTTTCAGATAAGCATCATGAATTATTTCCAGAAAAGGTAATGCTAATAGTGGTGGGTTTGGAGGTAGACATATGGTGAGATTATTATATTTGCCTTCAGTTAGATTAGATAAGGTGAAATCATTACAGAAAAAGGTGAATAATTTTTTATTTTTATTACCTTTCTTTCTCTCTTTGGAACTAAAATGCTCTGACTATTAAAAAACTCTAGTATATACTTCTAGAAGTTCTTTCTGTTTGTTTGTTAGCTATTAAACTGAGAAAGGTTTGCTAAAAAGATGGTAATAAAAATTGAAAGCCACTTGGAAGAAATGGGTCTTGCAACTGACACAGGTTATAAAATGTTCATGTGGGCAGGCATAACTCTTTGTCTTATAACTATGCAATCTGCTAAGGATAATAGCAAATCACCATAATGTTTCCAAATGCTGAACCTTAAAGATGAGAGATATCACAAGGAGGCAGAGTACACTCTATCAAATACACCTTGAAGTTTATACACAGTTTATTCCAGCTAATAAATGGAATATACCTTGCTCAGAGATACGAGGGATCCCTTATTATTATTCTTAATTAGATTCTAACAGAAAAATAGGGGAATCAAAGAGCACTGTGTACTAAATCCACACCTCAAATCCCACCTCCTTGTTTTAGTGGTCTTTTGAGTGTGGCCAAATCTATCATATGTCTACATGTGTTTCCTTTTGTATTACATTTATCCTAGAAAATCATAACAGAATCAGAAAATCATAGAATCACAGAATCATAGAATGGTTTGGGTTAGAAGGGACCTTAAAGCCCAACCAATTCCAGCTCCCCTGCCATGACCAGGGACATCTCCCACCACCTTGGGCTGCCCAAGGGCCCATCCAACCCGGTCTTGAACACTTCCAGGGAGGGAGCATCCACGACTTATCTAGGTAGCCTGTGCCAGTGCCTTACGAACCTCATAGTGAAAAATTTCTTCCCAACATCTAATCTAAATCTTCCCCCCTTCCAATTTAAAGCCATTCCCTCTCATCTTATCACTCCATGCCCTTCTAAAAAGTCCCTCCCCAGTTTTCATGCATACCCCGTTCAGATACTGGACAGTCTCCTCGGAGTCCTAGAAATCAGATTGGCCAAGTCTGTGAAAGATAGTAAAAAATCTTTCTACAAATATATCAACAGTAAAAGGAGGACTAGGGAGAATGTCCAGTTCCTACTAGATGAAGAGGGAACAACAGTAACAGTGGATAAAGACAAGACTGAAGTACTCTATGCCTACTTTTCTTCAGTCTTTAGTAGTAAGGAAAGTTGTTCCCTCTGTGCACAACCCCAGGGGTTGAAGGAGCAGAACAAGGTTCCCACAGTCCAAGAGGAGGTGGTTAGA
>WAAB01013266.1:57952-69294 GCA_013389865.1 Piaya cayana | reverse complement strand
TATAAGCCTTTATATTCGTGGTGCATATGTGTGGAACTATGCACACACAGCTGCAAAGCCTTATGTCTTTATTTCATTTAGCATGAGTTGTTCAGTGCTTAGAGATGCTCACAAAATGGCCTCTGGTCTGTAACCACCCATCATCCTTCTTAGGGTTCATTTCTATAAAATCCGCAAAATTAGGGGTTCTAATAGGGCTTTCTTGATCACATATTAGTCTTTGAAATTACAAGGGCAGGCCAACCTTTGGGGAATTCTTAAAATGGAAGAGGCAATATCCACCATTTAGGCATATAAGAAAAAGACAAACTTATTTGCTCATCACATCTTCGTCTAATACTTGTTACAGGCAACCTTGTAATGACTATATTTGACAGATTTGTGGCCTTTATTAACTGAAGATGATGTCTACACTGAAATTCTCACAGGTACAAAATTGAGGTCTTCAGGATAACTGAGACAGGAACACAGTTGACAGAAAACTCTGTTCTTAAGACTCTGCATGCCCCCTACATCTGATGTATTTTTCTGTTCCTGCATAGACAGAACAAATTCTAACTAAAGAACTGTGGGATTATTGTGGGATAATTGCATTTTGATAATTCATAGGGTTTGGCATCACAAAGCTTTCCCCTCCATGTTCCAGGGAAATAGTTTCCTTTTGCTAATATTTAGTGGTTATTTGCTCCGTTGCTTTCCAAAGGTATGATTCAGTATCTTATAAAGTCATTAATTCCTCCTAAGTCTCTAGGCATTTTTAAAGAGCAAAGTCTTCTAGGTGAACATTTTACACCAAAGCTCAGTGTGAACATTATACTTGGATTCAAAACAAACTCATGATTTAGAAGAATACAGATCTTAGCCCTGAATTGACCTTCAAAAATTATTTTTTCTTTTAGTATTCAATAACAAGAGAAACCCAATGATAAATATTATTTACTTGGAGATCATTTAAATTCTACATTTTTCTTCTGATGTTCAGTATGTTGATATCTTATTTTATTTAAAAATCTAGTGACTTACTTAAATGACTTAGTGCTGTCAATGTAAGAAGCTAATCTGTGTACAAATACTGCAGGCTTTTAACTGCAGAGACCAAAGAGACTGTGATATTTACCACACAGCAAAGCAACAATTTCAGTTCTCTATTTAGATGAAAATAGAAATAAAATATAAAAATTTGATTTAATATGACAATTAGATTTTCTTGTGACAGATACAGTAGGAGGGTAGAAAGACAAAAAAGATTATTTTGATAACAATTACACAGCCAGGCAGCACTGCCTGTCATAGGAGCATACCAGGCTTACCTGCTTGGTGTAAGCTTAAAATAAAGCAGGAAGAGAGGAGGCATTTTTGCAAAATAAGGTAAAAGTAATATGCAGTTTTCCCTCTAATCCCTTAATTTACGCTTACCCCCCCAAACCCGTGAAAATTGAGGAGGGAAAAAACCTAAATGCAATTTAGACAAAGAATCTCAAGAGAGTGATTAGTAACCTCTGTTGCCATGCTTGTGTCCTTCAGGTTTTACTACAGATAGCTGATAAGTATTATAACTAAATTACTAGGCTAATAAAACCTGTGTTATTTTCTCTGTAATGTAGTAGTTTTTTACAGACCATTCTTTCTTAGAAGACTGATTATCCTACTTTATCGTGCAACCTTGGAAAATGCAAAATTATTATACAAAGTAAATTTTTTAATCCCATTCTTTAAATCAACAGTGACATAGTCCTCTTGGTATCGTCTATGTCAGTATGAAAGGTGAAGGTCTGCCACAAGTACAGAAAAACAATCTTGAAGGGTAATTTGTATTATAATGAGGACTGGGGTTAAAAAATAAAGCTTTTTTTTCTACCTTCACAGTGGCTCACAAAGTTTACAAAGAAAGTTCTACATGAGGAAAAAGGGCTGCTTAATGCACAGAATATTGCTAGGTAGATCAATTGTAGCTCCCATTGGGTTCCAGGCCACTCAAACTGGAGAGAGAAGCAAAACTGATTACTGTATGACAGCATGAGCTCACACATACCCAAAAACCTGCTGACTGTGACTCTGTGAATGCTGAGTGGTGACTGTCGTTTGGAATATACAGGAAATGTGCAAACTGTGAGACTGGAATTTCTCTGAAGTAACTACTTAAAATACTTGGATTACCTTCTTAAATTTCCCCAATTTGTTTTTCACAGATGCAGGAATACTTATGCTGACATAATTTAGAGTTCTGTGGAGTTATCCCCTCGTACCTAAGGATCAGTTAGCTATACAGGGGATTGACTCTCACTATCTTTTTTACAAAGTAGGAATCCTGCATAACTATTATTGAAGACAATTAGCTAAGATGTATCTGGAATAATACGGCAAAAAGATGCACTCCTATCTGGAAATCAGGTTCAAATTCTCATCATTTGCCTCAGAAATTCTACCAACACTAGTGATTTAGGCCTTTACTCAGGAGGTGGCAAACAAAGAGATAACTAAGTTTCTCCTCATTCGCTTAGTTAACCCCCTTTGGGATGACCAGGAAATGAATGCTTAAAGATGTCATAAAGCCAATTAGTGTTGCAGACCTCTCCAGACAGAACTCTGAACTAGTAGATTTCTTGCTTTAGTATTTGCAAAACATAAGCAAACAGGGTCTAGAAGCAAATCATCAGGTGATACTTAAAATGCAACTACTAAATTAATGGAATGTAACTTTCTTTCTGTTGGGAAAATATATCACTTGTGTTTTCACTGATCTGTTTTTATCTTAAGCATAAGTATGGGGAAAATAAGAAATGGATACTTTGCTCACTCCTGGAAGATGGAGTTATAGGAGTTGAGTCCTATACTATACCTTGAAAATTATGACTATTGCTTACCTATAAGAATCCATTCCAAGCAGCAGAAATATTGTATGGATGGACTAGGGAAATGGAAGGGACTTAATGAAAGAGAAATACTGGGCCTCTGTACAATATCCAGCTTTTCAAACGGCTGCTCAAGTGCATATTGGCAGTGAAAGGGCACAGATAACTCCTTCTTTCATAGGTCTATTGAAGAAAGATAGTCTCTCAACACTGAGGGACAGGTTTTTGGCATTGTCTTTCACAGATATTCTTAGTTGTAATTGTAGTAGAGTGGGTTATGTCCTGGAGTCTTAATTTCTCTTTAAAAGCATGAAGTTGTCTTACAGCAGACAGTAGCATACTGTGTCCCTCTACTGCCTCTTTTCAGCTCCTTTCAGTTTAATAGGCCTCAGTGATCAAAATATTCCCATAACATTACAGAGGAAAGGAGGAGGTGCCATGATATGACTGTGTCTTATTTCACCAGGGGTTTTGAAGAGAGAGACCAATGGTTTAAATGAGCTGGCATAGCACACAAATGGAACTTCAGGAATTTCTGATAGCTCAAGGTTCAGAGTTGACCTCAGTTAACAATCGTGAAGACAGCAGTACTAAAGTTCTATGCCCTGGCACCATTTATTTATGTAATGGGAGAACAGAAATACATTGGCATTGTAATGCATATCCTGCCTAAAGGACCCAAGCATTTGACATCCACTTCTATGAGCCTTTTAGAGGGTTAGAACACAGACAACCACTTAATGCACAAGTAGGATAAGGATCTCCATGCTTCATTATAGCCCTACTACCTTCTTTTTACATTCTTTGACCTCGAACACATAATTTGAACTTTCTCTGCTGATATTTAACTTTTCACAGGTACAGTGAGGACCTCGGACAGTTAAATGTACAGTATTTTTTCTATGTGAAAAAAATTCAGAATTCCTTTCAGATATGGATGATAAAGACAATTTCTGAGAGTAAAACAAGTAAAATCACTTGAAACTACAATTTGATAAGTGTTTTTATCTTGCTTGATGACTCATTTAGGAGATGAAAGCTTTTTTGTTATAAGAAAAAATAATTTAACAAAAGTTTCAAAGAAAAAAACATTGAAAAGCAAAACCTAAAAGCCTCAGTTCATTACTTTCTCTTCTTGAGATCTAGAAAATAAAATATTCTGAACAGTCCTTTTATCAGGCCCCCTTAAACAGAATAATTTAAGGGAAAAACAAACAGCTGTTGTGTGCTTGTAAAGAGAAAGTAGCATTTTGCTCAAAAGGAATGGCAATTTGCAGCGATGACATTGTGATTTATACTAATTGAGATTAAGTCAGACAAAACGGCAACATTAGTAATCATTTGAAGTACTTTATTACTCATTATACTTTGCTTTGTAAACATCTCTCTCGAAATTAAAAAGTAGTTAGTAGCATTTTAGTCATTTAATTCATTATAATTAGGATTTTAGGGAAACTACAGCCCTGCTGTTGGAAGCCTTTAAGGTTTTGAATTCAGGGAATGTTTTTTTTTTTTTAAATCAGCTTTTAGTAGTGTCTCATTTTCTGTGGTCTACAGAGGAAAACGTTGTCATTGGAAATAACAGGAAGGTATTCATGAGATGGCTTGGAACAGACACATGCATCTGTCTTAATGCAGTGGTGTGAATTGACTGGCTTAGAAAAATGCTAACAGGATTTCAGGGCCAAATCTAGACCTCAATTGAAAGTCACTCTGAACAATGAACAAGCAAAGTTGTTGCTTCCAAGGGGAACTAAGTACATCCAGTATGAAAAATGTTCTCTGAGAAGAACAGGGGACATAAAATTGTCCTTACATAACATCCAGTAAAAGGATACACCCAAGTCATATATGCATCAAGTGCTTTAAACAAGCAAGCGTTCAGCATTGAGGGTAAGGTGTGTTTGCAGACCTATCCTTCTCAATGATAAACAGATACACTGTAAGAGTACTCAGTGTATTTGACACCCATTAGTGAGGGTAGTCAACTGATTCAAGGTGCAAGGCCCATACCCATAAAACTTCATAGAGTTTCCTGTTAATTGTGCTTAATGACAGTTCATTAACAGCCTGTGAAAAGAAAAAAAAAAGTAGATTATCTTTGATTTATCCACTCTATCTATTGAATCAAATAGGTACCTGGAATAATTCTGAGCATCCACTAAAATTTATGTCAGTGCATTTTGATTGTAAACATTCATAACAAAAGTTTCTTTGTATTCACACTGCAGAGCGATAAGCTCAGAAAGAAACCTCAGGGGAAATTTCAAAGACGGTTACAGGAAAAAAACCTCAGTGCTACTCAGTTATTTATCCTACCTTTTTTTAGAATACCTCTCATTTGCCGTTGACAACATGTCAGGGACTGTCTTAGAAAGATCCTTGGTCCTCTGATATCCTCTGCCACCTCAATGGCAAGTAAGATCCCAGTGTTTTACATATAGATATCTGTATGGAAGCTACCAAAATAAACTTGGACTTACTAGATGGCACCAGAGCTGAAGGATCTGGCACCAGGTGCTTCAACCTCTTACTCGATGACAGCTCCAGCCCCTAAACATTCCTGTCCAAAACTGCTTTAAGATACCTTTGGGTATCCCAGTGTCTAGATTGTTTGTTTTCTTCAGGGATATCTATAATCAGGACATATTTAGTCACTTCAGGTAACAAGTTAGTAATTTTTTTTGGGAAGTATGGATCTACAGAAAGTTGATAAAGGTAGACTTTATACCAGACTCTATTCCCACTGCAAGTTGCAATGGGCTGCTAAAGTCACAATCCAACTATGCTGGCTTTATATTTCACCATTCTTCTGTCTTTTATCAGCCTTGAGAATTTAATTGTCTCTATTAGCTGTAACAATCTGGAAGATAGAGCTGGTCAGAGCAGGGTAATTTTATTTTGGGAAAAAATGTTAGAAATTTGAAATCTGTTTAATTCTAATGCACAAAATCAGCTTCATCTGTATACAAAAGAAAGTGGTAAAGCACAGAAAGACTAGCTTACTAACAGTCCAGTGGCCGCAGCGATACAGGAATGCTTTTTAAGTAATTTAAAGCAGGACCTTGAAGCCCAAGTGCTGCACATTAAACTCAGAATGTGAACTTTTGTTTCAAGGAGGCAAATGTTGCATTTTCCGCAGTTTCTCCTGTTCAATCAGTTTCAGTGGCTGTAATTAATTTAGCTCTTGTTGGTGCAAGAAACTGACCCACTACTCTCTATCATACACATGGGAGAGGAGAAGAGTTAAGGATTTGCAAACTGGGACTTTAACACATCTCACTATTGTGTTTGAGCGCCTGAAAAACCAAGATGCTCTTTAACAGGACTGGCCTTCTTTCTGTACCACTAGAAATTATGTCGTAAATTCTAGATCAGTAACTTCTGTTTCTAACAGAATAAATAAATATTTCATCTGAGTCAAAAGTGCAACCAGCTATACTGCAAACACACTGTGATCTCAATGTATTTTAAATTCTATCAGAAAAAGAATACTGATTGTAGGATTGTGGAAAGACAAAGGAGTTGAAAATCGAGTTCTGTCTGTCCATGCAGCAGTATTAAAGATGACTCCAAAATGAAAATTCAGCCTCATATATTCATTATAAAATTATCACAGCAAAGGAACGGCAGTGATTACTATTCTGTCTTTCTAATTTCTAATATTCAAATAGTGCTTGAGACATTGGTGTAAATATACTTGTCACATTTATATATATATATGTTTAGCTGGTGGAGGATTTAATTTCTTTAAAAATATACCCAAAAGTTCCTCTGACTTAAGCAAAATACAAACTACAACAAAACCCCAGTTTTATTTTTTGTTTTCACAGATGGGTTGCAGAAAAGGAATGGCAGAATGGGGTAGGACTGGAAGGAGTAAGAAGTGTCTGTCAGGCTGAAAGGTGTCTATTTTGACATGACTTCTAAATGTGGAATCTGGATTTTAGCAACAGATTCTTATAACATTTGGAGCTGTACAACTGAACTAGTCGCAAGCACAGAAAATATTTTTTTTCTAAGAATCCATATTCCTTCTCTCTTTACCAAATGGATTGTTGTCACAATCTCTACTCTTCAGTTTCAAAAAGTCATCTGCAAGGGTTGCTACTACTGATGTACTTTTCACTACCCTTTCACAGGGCTTTATTTCATTCCCTTTGGTCAAATTTCAATGGCTTTGAGTCTCTCAGAATCCATGTCTCTTTGTTGCAATCTTTGTCCCATTTCTTCAGCATATTTGTAGCTGTGAGATGGAGTGGAAGTAAAACAGGCTATTTTTTGGGGCTTCCTAGCCCTGTTGTCATGACTTTGTGCTATTTTCATATTGGATGTGAACCCTTTTTATACTGCTATAATCACTTTATTGCTTATTTGCAAGTATTATTATTTTTTTTAAATCTACCTAATCCTGCAGTTTGGCAGGATTAGGTAGATTTAAATCTGCTGTTGGATGTCTTGTCATCAGTTTAAAATGTCACTTGAGCAAAATCAAACTCCTAATTAATAGTTGGTCAGAAATTCTACTGTGAGCTGTCAAGCCAAAAAGGAATGTGGGGAAGGAAGCTGCAGAACAACTCCTATTTTTATGCCTGAATTGATTCTGATCCCTATGGGGATCCAAATTGTCTAAGAGATTTTAAAAATGATGGGTTACTCTGCCTTCTTCTGGGATTATTATTGTTATTATGGCTTTAAGACATGAAAGAATATCCCTCTGTCAAGGTGCTCTTCCATTTATTGTGAATGTCTACCTGATTTTGCAGCAGTCACTGGAAGTGACATCAGAAGTTGCCCCAGAGCATTTTATACATATCTGCAGGATTTCATAGGAAGGCAGGAAGCTGGGGTAGCAACCCAGGGCACTGGAGGTTTTCTGAAAAAAAAAAAAAATCAGTGTTATAGGCTCCTTCTATTGCAGCATTATTCTGGTAAAAGGGCAATTGGGACATGTTTAATCCACACAGAGTCTGAGTGGGTTGACTGTATATCAAAGTTAGATAAACCATTTTTTCCTGATTTCCTGACTTTGATACTGTTATGTTACATCTAGATGTATAGACTGATTTATTAATACCATCTATTCTATTTCTTACTTAGGTTTGTTTTCTGCATAATCTCAACCTTTTCTTTCTTAGATGCTTGGGTTTTACCTCTTAATCTTCTCCTTTGTGTCCATTTCTACTAATCTACTAATTCTACTAAGTAGAACACAAATTTTACAATTTGAAATCAAAGTTACCACATTCAAGTAGTAGAATACCTACCTGCTTTCTGTGTGAAAGAACTATTGATACTCTTCATGATTTTTTGAAAAAGTGCCTTTCCAAAAAAAAGCTACAAAACCTTTAAAAGTTTGCTGCTTTTATTTTATAGTAGTAGACAATGATACCACACAGCTGCAACCAGCTTTGGAAAAAGACTCAGTAATGGATTAAATCTGTCTCTCTGCTAATGTGTGCCTATTCCATCTGTAAGAATGTTCCTGTCTTTTAGCTGGAGGGCTTTATATAGAAATATAATTCCAGGAAGACAAAGGCTTTATGATCCATTGCAATCATTCTTCAGGATAAAATATTTGTTAGTTAGTATATTGATAGCGCATTGGAATTAATGACAGCTGACATGCCACACCACTTTTTCTGTAATCACTAACATTTCTACTGTCCAGATCGCTCTACTACTTCCTCAGGCTCCATTAAAACACTTCATTTCTGCTGCACAGGTTGTGTTTTCTCCTTTTCCTTCTTCTGCTAAAGAAAATAATCATTGGCAGCTTCCTATCCAAATAAAGAATATAGAGAAGAATGGGCCCCGCTTACTCAGGTGTTTAATGGTCTTTAAATCACACTGTTTCGTTCACAAAAGCAGCACTTTCATAATTGCCCTTATAGCAATTAACCAGGGGTTCAACTTTCCTTTGGTGCATGTGGGTAAAGGTGCTAAACCTATTCAGCAGTTGCCAAACACACAGAAATGCACAGAGAACAAATAAATAGAGAAGTCAATGATACTGAAGTCCTGGGAACACATCTGAGAATCTGCAGGCTTCGTGGCATAATATGAGGATAGTGGTGTCATGAATCTCTCTTTAACAAAATGCTTTTTGTGTTAATTTTAAAAAGGAAACTAATAGCTGGTGTGTGATTAGAGTTTTAAGAGGGATGTGACCGTACCTGTTATATTCCACTCCTTCTATGCCTCATTCATCTTCCTTGAGGAAAGTTCTTTATATTGTATGTGCCTTCTTTTATGTAAGAAGAGCTGGATACGATTCCTAAGTCAGGAATATTTCTGGGTCAGCTTTGCTTTACTTCTGTCAAGGAGCAAACTGGATCATCTGTATTCCAGCTGGTACACTAGCCTCTTTCAGTTTGAAGTGAACAAGGCTCCTCAGGCAACAGTTATGTGACTGGGTGGTACTGTTTCCATACAACATATACACCCCAAAACGCCAACTTTTTCTTCAAAAAGGTCTCTAAATATGACTTGAGAAGGATATAAGTACCACAGGATTAGTGTCTTTAATAAAAAAACCAGTGGACTAGATGTGAAAAATACTTCATCTCAAGTCCTACATTACTACCCTAAGACTCTAAAATTGTAGTTATTTCTTTAGAACAGCCAATTTTATGGGATGTACATTATACCTAACTTTTATTTTTGTTACCTTCAAAATTTACTGTTAGCTTACTGAACAGTCTAATTACTCTGAAATTACAGTGATGTTAAAAATTGTAAAGCAGGCAATTAACCTTATGACTACATGAGTGTGTAGTCAGTACAAGTAGCAAAACACATTAGTTCAGAATAATGACACTACCATGGAACTCATGGGATAATGATGAAGAATTCACTGCAGTAGTTAACCTCCCTGTTACATGAATTAGCTGCAATTACCAATATTAAAAAAAAATATCCATTATACAACTACATAGCAGTTGAAGCAAAAAGAAACAAAAAATTCATAAATTTAGGATCGGGGCACACTCTTACATCCTGATTTAACTAGTAAAGCAAATTAACCTTCTATAGGCAAAATAAAGAGAACCTTTTTAAGATGTTGCTACAGTTGAGAAGATAAGGCCTCTGTGTTTTTATCCTAAAATTTCAGAGCAGATAGATAGGTGGACACAATGAGTGCTATTTGCATAATAAGACCAATAGCCCAGGTTACAATGTGCTGACTATTGGTTCAGCGTGTGTACGGTAGATCTGTATTATGATTTCTGAAGGACAGGTAACTTGGTCAAAGCTCTGTCTTGGCTTAAGTGACTGGCACGGAGACATCTCAGAGAAATGAAGAACTTTCTCTTTTTCCTTTGACAAAAATTCAAAGCAGAAAATAACCAGTTGTGCCTTCATATTCCAGAAGGATAGCATTGAAATAGGCAGCTACTGACCCCTAGTTAAGTTATATGCTTCCAGGTAAAAAAAAATCTTAACTCTGTATTAATTCCTTTTGTTATTCCATGCAAAAAAAGCATCACAGAAAAGCTGAAAGATTTTCTCCCATGACAGAGAAGTCAGATTTTGGAGCTTACAATTGGATATGAGTCTTTTGGCAAAGTGCCTGGGTTCATAACAGATCTAAAAAGGAACAGTACAAAGGTGTCAAGAAGTGTGGTTCACCCATTGCAGAGTAATATTCTGTTATTATAAAGTAAATTCTACATGATTCTTTGCTTAAAAAAAGTCTCTCCACTGTTTGAATAGAACTACTAGTACTAGCACAGCACAATTGCAGCTGCTAGCATTTCTCTCCTGTTCCCATGTCAAAATCTTCTCATACATTAGGAAATCTGGTTTGCTTTGTTAACCGTTACTAGAAAGGTAAACTACAAACAAGTAATTATATTTTGTCTCCTTAAGCTTCCTGTGCAGTTTTAATTTCTCAGTTCCTGGTTGGAAGTATGCATGGTGTTACTGTATGCTGTTTCACAGTTATCATCCCTCACTTAACTAGCAGCTACTTTCTAGTCATGAATAAAGCTTTATTTTATCTGATATGAGTAATAAATTTTTTAAAAAATAAAACATAAATAACACCAAGTACTCTTAATCAGCAGAATTCAAACTATTTTCTGAAATATCTGCCCTGTTTTTCTCTTGAGGAAACTGAGGCACAGACTTGTGAAATTAATTTCCAAGACTTTCAAGAATGGCAATAATATCAAGTGGCAGAGCCAGAAAGATAAGCCTTCTCTCTCGAGTTCAAGGGTAATGATTTCTTTACTAGTGTTAATTATAAAGTTATACTATAAAATATTCTGTTCAGAAGCAGGAATAACTGTATAAATCACAGAATCACAGAATCACAGAATCACCGGGTTGGAAGAGACCCACTGGATCATCGAGTCCAACCACTCCCACAAAACACTAAACCATGCCCCTCAGGACCTCGTCCACCCGTAACTTAAACACCTCCAGGGAAGGCGAATCAACCACCTCCCTGGGCAGCATATTCCAGTGCCTAATGACCCTTTCCGT
>WAAB01013266.1:25508-57694 GCA_013389865.1 Piaya cayana | reverse complement strand
ACTCGGCATTTGGCTGTGTTAAACCTCATCCCATTGGACTCTGCCCAGTGGTCCAGTCTGTCCAGATCCCTTTGCAGGGCCTTCCTACCCTCCAGCAGATCGACACTTCCACCCAGCTTAGTGTCATCTGCAAACTTACTAAGGGTGCACTCGATGCCTTCATCCAGGTCATTGATGAAGACATTGAACAGGGCTGGACCCAGCACTGAGCCCTGGGGGACCCCAGAAATTTGAAGGAGAGAAGGCTTTGTAAAATTTGAAGGAGAGAAAAAAATTTGAAGGAGAGAAATCTTTGTAAAGAAAGAAGAAGATTAAGAAAAATAGAACTTTGCCAATTTCTGAATCCTCATTCTGTTGCCCACAGTCAATGATAGTAACAACACGCAAAGACAGTCACTCATTTTACATTAAGTATCTTTTGACAGCAAAATTTATTTGAAAGAGGATTAATCCCTTGATAATATAGAAACCTGAAGGAAATGAATGTATAATATGGAGCCTTTCTAATCACAGTCAATATCAGAGCAGGAAGAAGTTCTCCTTTTTCACAGATAAGAAACTCCCAATTTTTAAATTTTTTTAAACTTTTTCTACTAATCCCTACCAAATACAAAACAGATCACAGAAAACAACCTCTATCAAAGATATTTATTTTCTTTGTGCAATGAATATCCACCTGATCTTGTTAAAATATGTAAGTAAAAAACTGGAGTCTGTTATAAAATAATATAATAACTGACAGTGATAGAAAACCCTTGAGGGTTAATTAGTTAGGTGGATATGCAGGATTAAGCACAGATAGAATAAGGGAGTGGTAAATTTTAAAATGCAATCATAGGTGTTCTGAGGTGTACATAGTCCCCTGGAGATGAAGGTTAATAGGGAAAAAAGTAGGAGATTGGTCTCGGGAATTATGAGAGAGAAGGTAAAATGGAAAGGCAGGTCACAAACTCTTAAGCTACATAGGTGATTAAAATAATGTTGCGGGAAGTATATCAGACGAAGCACAGTTCCAGAAATATGCTCCTAAGAAGTACTAAGAAGTTATTACATTAAAAGCCAAAGATTTAGGAGAATAAATACAAGGAAGAAATCTTGGCAGGAGAGATTTTGTGGAACATTTAATTTCAGTTGAATGCAGAGTTAGAAATTAAAGTTATAAAAATGACTACAGGATATGCAAAGGTAACTGTATTAATATGCTAAATAACATGGCTTGATTTTGGACTTACTAGAATTGTATTTTTGGTAAAATAGAATCATAGAATCACCAGGTGGGAAGAGACCCACCGGATCATTGAGTCCAACCATTCCCACCAATCTCTAAACCATACCCCTCAGTACCTCATCCACCCGCACCTTAAACACCTCGAGGGAAGGCGAGTCAACCACCTCCCTGGGCAGCCTGTTTCGGTGTCTAACGGTCCTTTCTGTGAAGAATTTTTTCCCTATGTTGAGCCTGAATCTCCCCTGACGGAGCTTGAGGCCATTCCCTCTTGTCCTGTCAAATAAATAAAATAAGCACTGCTCCTGGAAGATCTGAAGAGAATAGGAAATAATTAATCTAATCTCCACAAGAAAAAAAAATGTAGATATGAAATACTTTGAAATTTTACATACTCCAGTACACTTGGAGAAAAGTGACCAGGCTGATGCACAGTCACTGAAATTCTGGAATGAATGGCTTAAAGTAACATCTTTGACTTGGAAGAGGTCTAAAGTATTTCAGCTTTGCAAAGTCACTATGTAGGAATGTTAAAGCAAGCAAATGGGGTCTTTTCTGTAAAACTCCTTCATTCTAGATAAGAACTGCTTCACTTTTTGATTTTTTTCATCTATGAAGTAGTATTTCATTACCTTGAAGAGGTAATTAGTCCTTTGCACAAGTTGAAACAAACTCAAGTCTTCTGGAGTCTGCAACTGAAAACCCCATCTAGAGAAGTAGGAGTTTATTCCATAGATGCTAAAGACCTGATAGTTATGCATGGAACCGTCAAAAAATGAAGACACTCAGAGATGTGGTTAATTGTGACACTGAACTATGAAGGTGCTGGCAAAAAACATAAACCAGTGAGAACAGAAGATGAAAGTTTGGAAGAAATGAGATGGTTCTTTTTGGAGTTAGGATATTAATGGAAAGTTTGTGACACAGCACAGATGACCTGGAGAAGAGGACATATCTGAGAAGGTAAAACTAAAGAAGTTCTTGAGGTAGAAATGGGTTAAAATGGCAACTGAGTCACTTCAAAATCAGAATAAGAAAGGAGAATGGTAAAGAAAAGACAAAAAGGGCATAAGTATTAGATTCTACTTGCTTGGCAGAGGCAATGATTTCTTCTGAAGAAGACATCTCCCTCAGTGACGAAGCAGTCTCCTTTCCCAGTATATGGTTACAGAATTTTTTCAGTGGCAGAAAGAATCCCTCTTCAAGCTTACCATGTCTTGGAGCTCAGCAGCTAAAAGTAATACAGAATTTCTTACATTGCTGTCTTGTAAAACCACAGCAGCTCAAAGGACTCTGTTCAACATTATTTTATTTTCATAGCAGTACATAAGTTAAACAGTGCATCAGCTTTTCAAAGATGTAGTAGGCTTCTTGCTTGTTTTCATGTGTTATATTGATTAAAACAGCAGGAGCAGCCTTTCAGCACAGCCTCTTAAGTCAACTTCTCAACCTAGTAATGACTTGAAATATATGAATTACTGTCCAAGAAATTACATGCCATGGATGGTGGATGAAGAGAAATTGTATTTAACAATTTTCAAATATATTTTCCCTCTCTTTCTCACTAACCTTTTCTACTCTGTTTTAAGGCATCATGCTATGCAGCTTGTCATTATCTTGTTAACTATCACAAGCAAAATTCCGTGCTTATCTTTTGTTTCTTTTGATTATAGAGCAAATATAAGTGGATTTGAAGTATACAAGTAATGCTTTTATTCTTCAAAATAAGCTAAGGCTTGTGGCCACTTCTCACCTCTCCTCTTGCTTGCCCAGGCTTAAAAAGGCACCTTAGGACAGTCATCCGATGGACAACTCCTAAGAAGTCCACTGGGACTAGGAGGCAGAGGAAAAAGACTAACTTAAGATGCCATTTCTGTAGCTATACTACTGCATTATTATAAAAATGTGCAGACACTGAAAAAAAGCTGTTCAAAGAGCCAATGAAAAGAATATCAAACAGAAATAAGTAAATCATAGAAAAGAACACTCACACTTTTCATAAAGTCTTTTCATAAGAAGATATGACAACTGGAAAACATGAACTTTGCAAGCTTCTTCTGAACAACTTTCTTAAGTCTAAGATTTAGTTACTTGGAAGCTATTTTTTCCAGCCAGCTGGAAGGGACTAACTTACCCTTCTCCATAGAATCCAACTTTTTGTTTACTTTTTATGTGTTACCTTTGATTTATCACCTGCTAAGATGGAGGAAGAAGGCCAGAATCAATGCATGCTACATGCTGAGTGGCAATAGAGTAAAATTTTGGGGCAAGAATGTCACCAAAAATGCTTGTGTTGGCATAGCTTTCTGACTGTGAAGTTAAGTTTCATCTTTAAAATTGGGTTTTACATTGAAAATACATTGAAAAAAATGGTAGTAAAAATTGTAAAAATAGCAAAACATTTTTTAAAATCAGGGACATTTTAAGAAACATACAAAGTAAGGAAAATGTTGTGGGGGTGTTTACAGGAAACTTTTTCTTCTCATGTATTTTATTTGTATCTGTAGCTATGCTATGAGAACCATAAATGTATATTTTTCTGAAAGCTTTATATGCCTTACTGTGATAAAAGTACAGCAAAAGTACAAAGTACAAAACCCCTTTTCACAGATTTTCCTCCCATGACTTGAAATACAATGCCCTTTCTGGGCCAGCACCTCTATGGTCTCTCCGTTAGCAGCAATATCAAGATTCAGTGTCCTAACCTCTGTTATGCACTCCGTTCCAGTCAAATCTCAGGTCTTTGCACTCCACTAAAAATGGAAGCCACTGCATCATTAAATGACTTTTTTTTGTAATGACATGTCTTCTATGTTATGCCACCTACAGAGTACCTACATGTTCATCTTTACATATGTGATGTACTCTGAAAACTCTTTGAAAGAACTAGTCTTGTTGGATCATATCTGAGTCTCAGAGCAGCTGAGAGAGAGCTCTGATTATTGCTTACTCCTCTCATTCTCTTACAGTCTGTGATAACATCTGGGGTACCAGTTGGCCCATCTCCTTTACGTTTTGTCAGTGCCATGGTAGGGAACAGTGGTTTGCAGTGCAACTCCCACCAATGAGTAGGAATCCAGAGAACTCCAGGGTCGTAGATCAGGATGTTTGTATCACAAAAAATTCATGGTTTTTCTATTCATAAATCTTACTAATACTTTTGTTTTGAGGATGACCTCTGAGTCTTTGGCTTTGTCCTGCAGTTGTGATGTACCTCTGCATCTCTGCACTGGTATGTGGGAAGGGAGGGGTGATCAGGGGCCATTTTAGTCATCCTAATAGGCAAACAAATGGCAGAGGCATAACGGCTCATTTTCCCCTCCTTATCCTTGCTGCACAAATGGGCTTTGGTGTGGCCGCTGGCAGGGAGTGGCCACCAGAGCTCCATCTGGCCCCTCTCCACCCCACAACTCAGCAAAGCGGAAGCCCTCTTCAGCAGAGGTGAACTGTTATGATGATAGAAAAATCCATTTTGAGTAAGAACTCAAGTAGAGCTGCAGTAAAAGTTGAATTAGCTTTTCCACGTGATGTCCTATAGCATTTGACAGGTACAGAGAGAGCTCAAGACATTTCAAGATTAGAGGAGAGACCAAAGCAGGGAATCAAATCAAGTTGCAAAGCATCTTAAGACTTTTTTTCCCCTGGTTTTAAATAAACTCTTTGAATAGAAAAGCTTCTTAGTGGACTGATTATTATCCCTGTCAGAAAATCTGTGAAGCCTGCAGCCTCTAAAATCCACTGCATGGATGATAAAAATTAATCATGCAGGAAAAAAAAAAGTCTTTACATGCAAGCAGCACAAACCGTGACTACTTTGATTTCTAAAGCAGAACTTATAAAGTAGCTTAACAACAACTACAAAAAGCCATAAAATATACTATCTCTACTATCTCTGTAATTGAAACGATGTGTACTAAGACATTTACTGCAGAAGAAAGACTTTTAAAAAATAAGGTCTTTAAGTCCACAGACTAATCGTCCTAAAGCTCAACATATTACATTATTCTTATCTGTTGATGTTTCCATGTCTCAAAGGCCATGCCACAGTATTACTCAATTTCTCAATAAACAGGGTATAGCGTGTCTATTGTACACCAAAGGATGATTTTAATGCTAGAAATCTAATCTTATGTCATAATCTGCTTTGTATGGTTAATGGTAAAACAAACCATTAAAATTCTTGGAAATAAAATCAAATTCTTCATTAGCACTTACTTTTCAATCCCAAATCCAAGAACTGGCTCAATTTTCAGTTCTTTTTTTTTTTTTTAGTTCAGATGTAACAAATACATCATCCATTTCAAGAAAGACTATAGTCCAGAATGTTACAAATATGTTTTATCTAATGAATTTAGATCTTGGAAATTCAACATGATGGACGTCTTAAAATACTCTTAGTTTTTAGAAGGATATTTCAATTTGGGGCAGGAAATCTCAGAACTCCATCAGAAAATATCTTTAACATTTGGGTAAAATTTTGGGTCACAGCTGTCATAGAAACTGCTGGTGGTTCCACTTCCTTTTTCATGTATTACTGCAAAGAAAGAGATGGAAGATGTAATTTTGAAAATTAATATTATGCCACGTGATCAGTTACCCATGTCAGAATCCAGAGGAAAAAAAAGAGTCCCAGATGTATAGAAATTGCAAATTAGTCCTTTTCCAAAGAACTGTTACTGTTCTTGGAATAGAATATGGAACTAGACTGTGTAATATATATTTGGTTGCTAGTTTAATACTTCAGTCTGATTCTAAATTGTATTAGTTGTCATGATACTAAAGTAAACTAGATATTCATTACTCAGTTTTATTTTGTAACAGTCAAAAGAACACGTACCCATGAAAAATAGTTGAGTTCCTTTGAAATTATATTCTGTGAAGAAACTCTAGAGTCAGAAATCTGTCAAGTTTAATACAATAGTACATGATCATTATTTTAATTAATACATTTTTGGTTGCCACTGCCAGTTAATACAGATACTCTATTGCTAAGACTACTATGTTTTACATAGTCAATGTTGTTTTACTTATCTGCAAAGGGGGAAGAGGAAGAAAGAATGGAAAGCAAATAGAATTAATATTTTTTCACATAGAGAAAAAAATCCTATTAAGATGTTGAAATATAAATAAATCATTATCAAAACCTAACACCATGCACAAATATTCAAAATCTTAAAAAGCTAACAAGGTAAAGACTTCAAGATAAAGTTTATGTTGTGTAACTTGGATAGCAACAATATGGAGAATAGGAGTTCTGGGGTGCATCCATTGTTACTGTTTGCCTAGGAAAATTGAACCAAGTTGTTCAATGTTATTTTCTCTATTCTATCCTTTTTGACATTTTCAACTATTTCTGTCTTATGCATATAATATACAAGATTTCACACTTCCATTTTATTCTCTGACTGAATTCATAAAAATTGACCAGGGTCACCAAGACTCTTTATACTGAAATGTTATGACTTTGAGACTGATTTCTTGTGTTGAAAATACATAGTCTTCCCAGATTTAAGTTGAAATACCTTAACTGTATGTAAGTTATTCTTGCTTTATTCACTTGATTTTGCAATCTGGTTAAATGTAGTATGTTTTCCAACTAAGGTAAGATATTGCTGACAACATTGATTAATATGTGACCAGTTTGATTTATATATACTTTTAAATTTCAAGAAAAAAGTAAATTCCTTTAATCATATATAAACACTTGAGAATTTTTTCCAACTTGGACATAAAGCCCACACACTGAGTCAGCATTCCAACGCACGCTTACAAAACATAAGTAAAACAGAACTACAGAGTTCCCTGAGCATCCAAAGATCACAAAGTACACTCTAAAACATAATTATCATTCATTCTTACATAAATTTACAGTGGTTATTTATTCAGAGTGACAAAGCTAGTCTGCTGAACCAATTCTGGTTGACCAATTCTCATTAGTTTGCTTAATTCTCATGCTTTACTTCAGTGACTAGATTTTGAAAAATAATTGCTTATAAAAATATGATTGTATCTGACAAACATTATTTTAATTTACTTTAAATTAGGTTAACAGTCTTTAAAGATATCAAGGTTTCCAAGAATGCTTTCCAACTGGTAGTTCCAACATCTAGCCAAATATTGTCTGTTCTCTTCCTCAAAATGGAAAAAAAACCCACAGAATTTTTCGATTTACATTACAATGTCTTCATTTTTCTTCAATATTCTATGAAATCTGGAAATGTGGAACAAATAATATGTTTATACATTTCTGGAAATTAAAAATAATTTTTGACTCAGAGAGTTTCAAATAAAAAATCAATCTCCCCTCCACAGCTTTCATAATGTCTTTTTAAAGCAAAAATAAGAATAAAAAAATTTACAAAAGCAAATTATTTCCAATCATTTGACAAAATGGAACCTATTATTGAAACAAGTTCCTCAGTAGAATTTTTTCCATCAAACTAAGGACTTGACATTCTGTAGGTCTCTTAATATATACTTTCCAGATGCACTGAGTTGATTAAAATAATTCCAAAGAAAATAGAACAATGACATTGATAATCAACATGTTTCTTCCTCAGCTACAACTATCCAAACAGGAGCTTCTGCACTTATCTTTAAAGTCCAGGCAATCAGGAAAATATTTTTTGGTATACCTATTCTGTATCTCTTGAGCTTTTTCTTCAGGGCCAATAAAACATTTTATCTAATTGAACCTGTGTAATTAAAATGCATATTGCAAAACTTATTCAGGGCTCCTTTTATTAAATTTGAACTGGTCACTTACAACTGCTCTGATAGTGCCCTAAGATAATCTTAAGATAATACCATTGCTCAGGTGAAATATCCAATTCTACCATTCCTTTCCATTCTTAGCACTGGAAATCTCTTTTGAGCATTTACTAAATACTTAGATAAGTATTAAAGATATGAATCCTTTACAGAGAATAAAATAATGGGTTCCACAGATCATGTTTCTTGGTTCTTCACATGACATTCGTGGACATGAAATAGATGCCCCCCAAACAAAATTGACTTATTTCTGAAATAAAAAATAAGTTTTTATTTCATTCTGGATTAAACATATCACTGAAAGTCAATGTGAGGTTACTAAAAGCTTTGATCAGCATTTGATTGGAAATCTTAATACACTGGGAAAGGAGAAATTCAAGTCAAGTTGGCTTTTTTAACATTGACTCTAATATATTTTTACCCCAAATGGAAAAGGGGGTGAAAATTTTTTAGATACAATCTGGAGTTTGGATCAAAGTATACTCAATGTATATTCAAAGACTTTGTGCTGGTTTTGGCTAAGGTAGAGGTAATTATTGCTGGTGGGAGATTAGGAGACAAATGCAGAGACTAATATAGTCGGCAAATGAATCGTTTATTACAGAGCATCAGAGCTTTTATAGAAAAGGCAATAGTACACGCGACTGGTATGTAAATCTTGTCCTAAATATTGGTTAATATCATGTGTCCACATGAATACACTAATTGTCTGATTGGTTAGTATCTTCAACAAGAATAATTGCTTGTTAGTACATTTTCACACGTACGCCACGTATACACGGGTACAGAGTCTCTTTTCACATCAGGGAGGTATCCAGGCTGATACTCCCTAAAACTTCTCAGAGGCCTCGCTTCTCATCTGTCCTTGGTGTTTGCTACTTCTCAGTGCATTAGCTCACAGGCTGGATTGTTCATATGGCTGTTTTCCAAGAGAAAATCCTTCAGCATTCCAACAAACGATCTTCATAGTAAGCATGGACTATGTTTTAGATTTGTGTTGAAAATGCTGTTGATAACACAGGGGTTTTATTGTTGCTGTTTAGCAGGGCTCACACAGTGTCAATGCCTTTTCTTCTTCTCACCTCACTCCACCAGTGAGTAGGCTGGGTGAGGGCAAGGACTTTGGTGGGAATGCAGCCAGGACGACTGACCCTGGCTGACCAAATGGATGTTCCATACCATGATAGCATGTTCAGCATATAAAGCTCGGGGAGGAAGCAAGAAGGTGAGGTAATGGGGGGAGGTGGACATTTGGAGTGGTGCTTTTCTTTTCAAGTAACCATTATGCATGATAGCTCCCTTCTTTCCTAGAGGTGACCTGGCGATGGGAAGTAGTGAATGAACTTATTTTTCTTTGCTTGTGTGTGTGTTTTTCTTTACCAATTAATCTGTCTTTATTGCAAAACACAAGTTTTTGCACTCTTACCCTCTTGATTCTCTTTCTCATCCCACAGGGGAGAACTGAACAAGTGGCTGTGTGGTCCTCATTTGCCAGCTGTGATTAAAACATGACAGACTTAAAGAAGTGATGAAGGAAAAAAGAGAAATAATCATTTACATGTAGTATAACAACATCATAACCACATAGAAAAATAATGTGATGTTTGAAAATGGTCATTTTAGTTTTTATAATCTCAGCCTGGGCAATAGCTAAATGAAACAGTTTTTCATCCTTTAGTCTACATATACTGTTCTTGGTATCTCCTTCAGGAGATCTGCTGTTCCCCCAGCTGATTAAGTTGGAGCAGTGTGCCTCTACTTTATTCATGACTAGCCCCTTCTAAAATTGATTTGCTGTATCTACACTGCTTAGCTCTTGGATTTTTGCTGGCCAAATACATATTCTGGAAGCTACTCTGCCTACTAATGCAAATACCCTTCAGCATGCCATACTAAGCATCTGTCTGCCCTCATGTGCCACATGCCTACACCATCAAGCTTCAAAACCAACCATATGGAGCCACACTCTGCTCTAAGGTCCTGGAGACAACAAGCTGCACTTCCAGCTGCCACTGCTGCATTTTCTGGGTGAGAAGTATCACCATCTTCTCAGGTCTGCCACTGGGTCAGCCTTATCCTTCTGTAATCCAGATCAACATAAGTTTTAGGACATCAATAAGAAATGAGCTTTCTCTTTCAAAAGTTTCTTTGAAGAAGGAATGAAGAATACAGTCGTTACTTATATGTGGAGTCACACAGTATTTCACTGTGGCTCAAGGAACCTGAACTTGGACATAGGACTTCAGGCATTGTCTTTTCAATTGCTGAATGGAAGGATCACTTCCCTGGACCTCTTGGTTTTCTTTGCTGTGAGGGTCCATTGCTGGTTTACATTCAGTTTGCTGTCTACTGGGACACTTGGGTCCTTTTCTTCAGAGCTGTTTCAGTCAGTCCCAGACTGCAGTTATTTCTCCCCAGCAGCAGGACTTTGATTTTGCTTTTGATGAACTTTCTGAAGTTCCCATATCCCTGCAGCTTGTCCAAGTCACTTGGAATAGTAGCTGCTCCCTTCAAGCTGGTGTAACCCACAAACTTGCTGAAACTATATTCTATCCCATCATCCATGCTATTAATGAAGACAATCTCAGTATGTACTCCTGAGGGTAACCCCAGTGAAGTCAGAGATCAGGAGCTGTGACAGACTGCTGGTTACTTATTTGTTCCATGTTATGCACATTAGCATACAACTGTTGGAAGTTCTGAACTCTGCTGCTTTTACAAGTGATGTGTGAAAATCTGCTTGTCCTGCTGTTCCCCAAGACACATCTGCTCTGTTCCTTGTTCCTTTACTCCTGGCTTAACTAGTTGAAAATCCTTCTCATCAGGGTAGTAGGCTTGTTTGTTCACTTAGTAGGCTACTGAGAAGTCCTTGCTCCTCGAAGAGTCTGCCTATGACACCAGCCATGCACCCTGGTGTTGACCCACTGGATATACCTGCTTCCATTTGAACTTCTGCCCTCAGCAACCAGACTGAGAAAGAAAACGACCAGGCTACCTGCCTTTAATTTCACTCCTAGGCCTTTGCAGTCACTCTAAATGGACTCCAGGTTAACCCTGGCAGCTTTGCTGGTACCTATACAGAAAAGTGGCAAAGGTACAGGTCTTGCCAAACCTCTGGCAAAGAGCAAACCTGCTGAGACAGGAGGTAGGGCCTGCAGGTGCATGGTCTTCTGTAGGAGGAATTCTCCAAAAGCCATCATTTGCCTTTTCCTCTTTGTGTGGGAACTAGAAATCAACACCTAGTGCTGCAGCACCGAGAAGCTCATGGTGCCCTAAACATCTCCCATTGAGGCTATAAGCAGAGCCTAGAGCTGCCATGCACACTGTGGGCACTGACTAAACAATGGTGTTCTGTATGGATCTTGCCTTGATACACAACCCCCAACAGCCCCACCTCTTGCCTCTATCATGCATTGCATTTCCTGCTCAACCCTAGCTACTGCACAACTGGCAACCCTGCCAGGAGCATCCAGACAGTAACTCTTTTCTTCTGAGCCAACTCTCCTTATGGATTACTGCTGCACCTGCCTTTCCTCCCTGATGAATGGTTGCTGGCAAGGGTACAGACCCACCTGAGTATTTCCTGAGTGGCTATAGCCTGGAGACAGCATGAAGGAGTCTCACAAAGGAGGTTCCAACAACTGCTGAGGTGCATTGCCCAAAATACTGGACTTGCAAGGCCTTTAGGGGTCAATCATATTAGATGGACAGTGGTGTGAGAGGGCTGAAGAAGGTAAAATACTGTAGGTGGGCTTGTGATGGGCAGCTGGTACTATTTCCTGACCCTTGTGTGCCACACACCTGCCAGGCATGAGCAGGCAGTGGGGTGGTCCATCTGGGGCTGCCCCCAGCTTTCTTGTGACCCTGTCACACTTCTTGCCAGGGAAGTGCTCCTGACTTGCTGAGGGAACTGCTTCTCTGGAGCAGTGGTGGTGGGAAAGACTTCTGGATTTTTCCCATCTGGATCCTTGGCCCAGCTTAGTGTCACCTGTCTTCCCCATGTCCCTGTCACTGGGGCCCCTCTCTCTTTGCTGGAGTGCCCTCGTGGGCAGCTGGGTCCCCCAGTCAAGACTAGGTAACCTGCAGGCTGCTGGGAAGAGCCAACCTGCATGGTATCTTTAGAGGGTTTCTGAGGAAATGGAGATTTTTGTGTCACTCTCCAGCACAAATTAAATCACAAAGACATCAGAACAAGCAAACTAAAGCAGTGAAAGGGTTTAGGCTGAACATTAGGAAAAAATTTTTCACAGAAAGGGTCATTGGGCACTGAAACAGGCTACCCAGGGAGGTGGTTGAATCACCTTCCCTGGAGGTGTTCAAGGCACAGGTGGGAGAGGCACTGAGGGGCATGGTTTAGTGTTTGTTAGGAGTTGTTGGACTTGATGATCCCGTGGGTCTCTTCCAACCTGGTGATTCTATGATTCTATGAAAAATATAAGGTTTCTTGGGAGGCATTGTGCAATTTCTACTTTACTAAGGAATGTATAAGACTAGCAGAGCTTGTTTCCTGGTGCTTGTGCATGCTGATTCTGAGATTACAACAGGGGCTAAAAGGGAACAAAGTATGTTTTGTCACTCTGTGGGATGACATTTTGAAAAGTCATATAATTACATGACTGGTAACTGCCCTTATGATATGATGATTGTTTTGGTTTTGGATATGCCAGTTTTAGACAAAAGTATGTGGGCACTCTCTGATCTTACCTGTGACTGTTTGTTGCTCAGTATCTTACAGAGACAAAGACAACAGATATTTTTGGTAGGTTTTTTTTTTCCTTTTTTTTTTGACATTGCACACTTTCATTTTGTTGACAGGATTTCAGTGTTCTTGGCCCAATTATGTTCTTGAATCCTTAGTCATCACCATCTCAGGAACAATGTGAAAGAACTGTTGATGTGACCTGATTTGCTAACAGCTGAAAGGAACACCTGTTTTTTCAGTGTCACTAACAGTGTCCAGGACCAAAAGCCAGTTTGTAACAACTATCTTGTTTTCCTATGCAGTATATTCTGGTTTGGATATAATTTTTTCATTTAACCTTATAAATTATGTTCTGCATTTCACTTTCTTTCAGAAATTTCAAAGTAGTTTCTGTGATAAGAATGGTCCTATGAGTGACAGTCCTATTAGAAGACATACTGTACTCAGGATATGTTTGTTTATATATTAAATTATGTAATATCATTCCCTTAATTTGCAAAACCTCATGTAGCCCTCCGCATCTCCATTTCAAAAGCCTGTTTATTTTATACCGGTAATTACAGTAGGTTTAGATTATAAAAGCTTGCTTGGATTAAAAACCAAAATAAATTTGTTTGGCATAAGTTCTTGTCCCAAGATTATTTGTCATATTAAAAATACAGTTCATATTTATGCATTCTTATATTCATTTGGTTTATCTTAATTTTCCTTTTTCCCCTGATTTTTTTTTTCTTTTTTATCCATTTTTCATTAATGCTGATGCTATTTGGCTTGGTGACAGAAAAGAGCATCTCCAGAATGGTAGATATCTCTAGATAGGAAGAAAGAGGAGTCAAGATGTTTTAAAAGGGCAATAGAAGTGTAGCAACTCAGTAGAGTGGGGACATGTACTGGTTTGTTCTGGAACAGAATTATTCTTTTTCATAGTAGTTAGTTTGGGGCTATGGTTGGATTTGTGATGAAAGAAGTCTTGATAACATACCAACTTTTTGACTGTTGCTAAACAGTTCTTGCCCAGTGTCAAGGCCTTTTCTGTTGCATGCTCGCACTGCTCTGCCAGCAGTATGAGGATACACAAGGATGTGGGAGAGGACATAGACAAAGACAGCTGACCACAACTGACTAAAAGGGGTATTCCATACCATATGACATCATTCTCAGCAATAAAAACTGGGGTAAATAAGAAGGAAGGAAGGAACATTCAGAGAAGAGCATTTGTCTTCTCAAGTAACTGTTACATGTTGACAGAGTCCTGTTTTCTTGGAAATGGCTAGCCACCTGCCTGCTGATGAGAAGTAGTGAATGAATCCCTTATTTTTCTTTGCTTGCTTGCACAGCCTTTTGCTCTACATATTAAGCTGTCCTTATCTCAACCCATAAGTGTTCTCAATTTTACACTTCTTGTTCTCTTCCCCATTCCACCATGGGGAGTGAGAAAATGTACTGCTTATCCTACTGTGGTTAATCTACAACAGGAGTTGTTTTAAAAGGAACTCAGAAGTTTAACAACTCAGTAAACTGTGGCATCAGTACAGGATTGGACCTGAGCATATGAAAGCAAGTCCTTCCTGAAAATGATCAGTACTGAAATACCTTATATCGACATATAAATTGTCATTTTAATGCTTCGAAGTTAGCAATAAAATGAAAGAGTTTAACTCTTTTTTTTGCAGGCACTGCAGTAGATTATCAGCAGAATTTGAATTAAAAAACCCCTGTGCACTACAGTATGTAATACCTCTATTATGCATAATACTGGTATTCTTCAAAATAGAAAAAATATCAAAATACTTGATATGTTCTGCACTACCATTCTTTCTAGGAATCAGGAATACTGTGATTTAATGTCTTGCCAACAATTTTTAAAAATATTCTGACCTGTTTACATCTTACGAATAGAGATATTTCTTCCTCTCAGTGCCAGTCTTCATCAGTTTAGTTAAACTGTGAGATTTGACTTCATGAATCTGTATTTTATTAATGGAGCAGGGGCCAATGAACTTCATGAACAAATCAATATAATTTCAGATGAAGTCCTTTATTTAGGGTTAACTCGTTGTTTATATAGGACAAGCAGGCCAAAACCTCAGGTAAACATTGATTGGTCACTTCTGCTCTAGCAACTAGCCCCTCCTGGCAACCACACATCCCACATCTCTTTGTTGCTAGCTTGCAAACACCTGCCCCCACCTGTAAGTTACTTCATTAACGTAACAAAACAGAGTCATTTACTACTTTTGTGACTCTCCCAACTCTGCCCTGCCAAGGCACTTAAAGAAACAATTCCCAACATTTTATCAACGTTTAAAGTATTACATAAGAATTTTGTTTCATTTTTGCCATTGTCTCTGGCTAAAGATCTAGGTTATCTTCATTGGAATTCTTGGCAGGATTTTTTCATTAAAAAACCCATAACAGGGAATTTCAAAATGAAGTGTTCTTTGGAGACCTCATGGTCTCCAAGCCCTCATTAAATTACCCATTTATACAATATGCTTCCTAACCACCAGGGTCACTTTGCTGTGAAGATACATCACAAAAGCAGTAAATCTCAGTGAATATTTCACAACCCTCTCTGGCAATTAAAGATTTAAATGACATCTTCTTCGTGTAGCAAATAAAATTAGAATCAGAAGGCAACTGCAGGATAACTGAGGTAAAATAAGCCCACTGCTGCCCCAACTGCTCTTTCACACTGAGAGAAAAAACCCACATACTAAACTGAAAGACAATGTACTTTTTATGGCACCTCACTGTGTAGTAACACAAAGTTCTATGGAGTTCTGTTAGCTAACAGGGTGAAATAATTTTAAAAACTAATTTCAAAATTCTTTCCCATCTAAGCGTTCAGAGAATGACAATCCGCTTTCTTTCTCTGTTGCAATTTGTTGCTGAGGATCCCCTCTCTTACCGTGAAAGACCTTCGTTGAATTCAGTCTGGACAATCTCATCAGTGCTTCCATTTTCCATTAAACTGGGAACAGAATTATATGATGTTTCCAGCCAATTTTAGAATTTTTTAATCCACTGATCATGCTAAGAGATTTTGCAGGAAAATGATAGGTGATGTTAGAGTCTCAGAAGCTAGAATGTTGGGGTTTTTTTTGAGAAGTACTTTTGCTCCTTCTCTATCTGATTCTTAAAAATATTAGAGAGAACTGCGCCAATGCATTTCTGTGCTTCAGTGCACAAACAAGAGAGCCCAATGTTGTATACAAGAGGTTTGTATCCAGATACTTTTTGGGGAGATAAGATGCTCAGGGACATGGTTTAGTGGCAGATAGGAATGGTTGGACTTGATGATCTAAGAGGTCATTTCCAGCCTGGTGATTCTTTGAGTTTGAGTTTATGACCAAATGCTAGCTAATTCTTATGTCTTCTGTGAAACCTGGAGACATTTTAAATTACATTTTGAAAAATAAGGAAAATAAGGTGGAAATTCTAGAATGGTTCAGCAAGGGTAGAAAAGGAGTCACCGTCACATATATGTGTAAGGATATATGAAAGAAGCAAAAATTTTAACTTTATTACACAGAAATGGTAAAGACACTCTTAATTTGATAGTGATGAGAGCCCATTTGATATTTCTGTCTTATTTAGGGACCATTTATTAACTCCTGTCACCGAATACTATCTTGCTACAACAGTAGTCCATATGGATTAGCAAAAGCAGTTGTTCAACTAGTTAGGACTTCAGGAAGTCAAGAAACAAGGAAATTAAAAATTTGCTTTTTATTTTATATATTTAGAAAAATAAGTGATCAATTAAGGCAGTACAAAAATTAGCTAAATGTGTCTTGACAGTCTTAACAGGATTTAAAAATAAAGATAACTGATATTTGAACAGGAAAAATGTTGAGTTATTAAATATTCTGTAAGGATAGTTTCTGTGATGTCTTGTTTGCAAATTGTGCATTTCCCATTATAAACTTGTCTATTTAAACAAAACCATTAAACCCTTCAAGCATGTTAATTCTAAAAGGTTGCATTAAAATTTGGTTTCATATATTATTTTTAACATTAATATTGTATTGAAGAATTTCCTAGCATTTGTAAATGTGTTGTTTGATTGTGCAATAAAGTATCACTCTTTGGGATGGCAAAAAAATATTTTCCTAACACTACCAATATGAAACAGTCAATAAAACTACATTGTTTTTAAGTACAGATAATATAAATGAAATTTGATTCTTCCCATGTGTTACTGTTGTAGGGAACTCCAGCATGCACGCGAAGAAGAGGAAGAAGATTCTTGGTTGTGCCAGTGAACACTTAGAAATTGCTCAAGACCTGAATATTAGAAGGGTAAGTCCCATAGAAACTTAAATTTGAGAGAGAACTCATTGCAAGGTAAAAATGAAATTACTTTTTCATATTACTCTATGACATATTTCATGTTGTTATCTTCTGTGTAGTGTCTCCTCCAAAAAGTTTAATAAGAACCTGAAGAAGCAAAATGGGACAGGCAGGAGAAAAGAAAGCACAAATTCACATAAATGGTATTCTATTTTTGTCTCAAAGGACTAACGATGCATACTCATAAGTGTAACACATATCTGTGTATTTTCAAAACACAAGAGACAGCACAACGTAACAGACCTTAGTCTGTGTTTAAACTACACGACAAAGACATGTTGCAGAAAACAGATATGTGCTGAGTCTCAGCTGTGGTGGACCCCAGTGAGTGATGGAGGTTTAAGTATCCTGAAGAATGACACTTCACTGGAGTCCTTTACTCAGTACAACTGCAGAGAATGTTGAAGAACCCTATTCCAAAAATCTTGAAACAAACAAACAGAATTGCTGAAACACACACAATGTTTCTCAGTAGTGATAATAAAAGATTTCTTTTAGAATTATGCTTAGGTAAATTTTCACACATCTGCATACCATGACTCAAAAAGTCCAGTAGACTTTGAACTGTACACAGCTGCTGAACTACCAGACATAAGGTATTCAGGAGACAGACTTAAATTTAGTAGTCAGACCACACTAGTTTAGCATTCTTCACTTGCAAGATTATTTTAACTGGTTTGACCCTTACTTTTTGAAAAAATTTCTAAGAGTTGAAGCCACTAGAAGCCACTAGAATGCTGGATTTTAGTTTGCCTTTTCTGAATTTCTGTGGTTAACTCACTGAACTGAAATTCCTCATTACAGTGGATATACTCACATGTATGCCTATGTCCTGTGCTCCTTCACATTACCTAACATGTACTGGAGTTGAATACTGACTTGAGAAATTTGCTGCAGTCAGTGAATGTCTATGTATTGTCAAATTATACTATAACAAGGACTATTTTCCTCATCCTGAAACATATGGAGATACTATCGACAGAAAGTATTGAAACAAATGCTTTCCACTGGAATAAGACAGCATAGATAGTTGTTCAATCTACCTCTTGAAGTAACATTTTGAAATCGCACTAGGGAAAACTACAAAGGATTTCTCATTTCAAAGTATCATTTGAAGTAGCAAGGGCAAACCAACCAATAACAAGAATATTCTTTGCTCGCAGAAAGAAAAGTAATATTCAACCATTTTTCAGGTTTTTGTTTTTTTAGTCTCTTTTCTCTAAGATAGAAAAGTGATTGCACCTTAGGCTTGCTAAGGAGATCTGTGAGGTCCCTCTTTTGAATATTTTTGTTTTATCAGAATAAATCCATCAAGGACCTTGCATCTCCTGAGACTTCTGGTTTATATTTAAGTTTAGAAAAATAAGAGTAAACAGTCTTTCAAATATAATTTTCAGACTGTACATCTACTACTGACTCTAAAATTGTCAGGATATCTGGAATAAATTTGAGTGACACTGGAGAGTAAAATTTAAATTTTTAAGGTTTTTTTGTGACCTCTTAGGTAAATGTAAGAGGCTGACGAAAGAAACAGACTGTGTTATGGTTTAACCTCTGATGGCAGCAAAGCACCACGAAGCTGCTTGTTTAATCTGCCTATGGTAGGACAGAGGAGAGAATTTTAGGAGCAAAATTATGAAAATTCATAGGTTGAGACAAAGACAGTTTAATAGGTAAAGCAAAAGACACACGTGCAAGCAAATGATAAAAGTTCATTTAACACTTCCCATCAACAGGCAGGTGTTCAGCCATGACTAGAAAAGCAGGGCTCCATCATGTGTGATGTGACTTGGGAAGACTTTGTCCACTAGATTTTATTTGTTGAGCATGACGTCACGTGTTAGGGAATACCTCTTTGGTTACTTGGCGTCAGGTGTTCCACCTGTGTCCCCATCCAACTTCTTGTGCACCCCCAGCATGCACCCTGATGGGGTGATGTGAGGAGCAGAAAGCACCTTGACTCTATGTCTGCTCAGCAGTAATTAAAATATCCCTATATTATCAACACTTTTCCCAGCACAAATCCAAAACACAGCCTCCACACTATCTACTATGAAGAAATTTAACTCTAGCCGAAACCAGTACAGGCTGCCAAATGAATAATTGCTGGAGAACTTTTTCTTCTGGGCCATGACATGGAGGTCTTAATTTCCTTCAGCCAAATATTATATGTACATTTAGGGTTTGGAGAGAGAGAAAGTATAGAGCTGTAATTGTGAATTGTGAAACAGTTTCATTGGGAATTCATAGGCTGCCAAAAAATTGTCCCCTGAGGAATTTTTCCATGGCTGTGGGTCTTTGAGATAGACTCAGTCCAAGCCATTCCCTAGTTTTATGGTAATTATCCAGATGGCAGCAAGCCCATGACCCAGAGGAACAAATTCTCAACTGCCATTTCATATTCAGCATACACTTTCCCTTGAAAACCTTATTGCCACCCTGCTGCAACAGCAGTGCCAGTCATTGTCTCCCTTCCAAATCTTGTCCTAATCGTAATCCCTTGCCCACTGGCTGCGCCTAACCCAGTAAACTTTCTGACACATTAACTTTTACAGTATTATTTAGGAAAGAATATTTTAGAATAATATTTAGAAATGTATTTATTATTTAGAAAAGACATCAGTCTTCTAAAATGCTGTTGACATGCTTGTTATTAGTCACTGGTTTGATGAACTGTCATTCTCTTCTCATCCTTTCCCTCACCCTTATGTAGAAGGCTACCTATCTATTTATTAACATTTCTGGTTGGAATATAAAGAGAATGAAGCCACGCAGTTCATCTTGTAGTGTCACAGCAGCTGTCTTCGTGACTAGGAAAGAGATTGCGTCAGAAAAAGACTATCACAAATATGTTGCTTACCTGTAAACTCTAGGTGAATGAAACTTGACTTAAACAAACATGAAGGTTAATAACATTTAATTCAGGTTAGCAAGAAAGGACAGGAGCCTCTTTTCAAAAAGAACTTGGTTTGGTTTTCCTGCCAACTGCTGTCCATAGTCAGCATGTCTGAGTTGAGACCTGCTCGTCAAACTCAAGAACAAGAGGAAACTGCACAGGCAGTGCAAACAGGGACAGGGAAACTGGGAAGTGTATAGAGACACTACCTAGTTGTGTAGTGATGAGGTCAGGAACACCGAAGCATAGCTTGATTTGAACTTGGCAAGGGAAGACTAACAAGAAGGGCTAATGCAGGTACGTCAATCAGAAGAGGAAGGTTAAAGAGAACATACCCACACTGATGGTTGAAAATAGTGGTCTTGTATCATCACATGAGGAGAACTCTGAGGTACTTAACAACTTTTTGCCTCAATCTTCACTAACAACCACTCTCCTTACCCCTCCCAGGTCATAGGACAAGAAGATGGTGAGCAGGGGACTGAAAACAGCTCTCAGTGTAGAAGAGGATCAAGTTCATGACCACCTGAGGGATCTGAACATATGCAAGTATATAGGACCCGAGGAGATGCATTGCAGAGTCATGAGGGAATAGGCTGATGTAGTTGCCAAGTCACTTTCCATGATATTTGAAAAGTCATGGCAGTCAGAAGTCCTTAGTGACTAGAAGAAGGGTAATATTCTGCCCATTTTTTAAAAAGGGTAGAAAAGACAACCCTGGGAACTACTACCAACCTGTCAGTCTCACCTCTGTGCCTTGGAAGATCATGGAACAGATCCACCTAGAAGACATGCTAAAGCACATGAAGGACAGAGTGTTAATTAATGACAGCCAGCACGGCTTCACCAGGGGCAAGTTGTATGACCAACCTAGTGGCTTTCTATGATGGGGTAGCCACAGCAATGGACATGGCAAAACCAATAGATGTGATCTCTCTGGACTTCTGTAAACCTTTGACCCAGTTCCTCACAACACCCTTCTCTCTAAATTTCACAGATATAGATTTGATGGGTGGACTGTTTGGTGGGTATGAAACTGGTTGAATGGTCGTATTCAGAGTGTAGTGGTCAATGGCTTGAAGTCCAGATGGAGATCTGTGACAAGTGGTGTCCCTCAGGGGTCTCTACTGGGACCAGTGCTGTTTAATATATTCATCAATGATATAGACAATGAGATTGAGTGCACCCTCAGCAAGTTTGCAGATGACACCAATCTGGGTGGTGCAGTTGCCATACCAGAAAGATGGCTGTAATCCAGAGGGACCTGGATAGGCTGGAGGAATGGGCCTGTGAGAACCTCATGAGGTTCAACAAGGCCAAGTGCAAGGTCCTACACCTGGGTTGGGGCAATCCCTGTTTTAAATCAGGGATTTAGACTAGACATAAGGAAGAATTTCTTCAGTATGAGAGTGGTGAGGCACTGGAACAGGTTGCTCAGGGAAGCTGTGGATGCCCCATCCACAGAGATGTTCAAGGCCAGGTTGGATGGGTCCTTGGACAGCCTGATCTAGCGGGAGGTGTCCCTGTCCATGGCAGAGAGTTGAAGCTAGATGGTCTTTAGGTCCATTCCATCTCAAACTATTCTATGATCCTATGATTCTATAAACCATTATTGTCGGTATTCCATTTTGAGTCTGCTAATCACATACGTACGAGTTGTTGTAGACATAAGAACAATTTAGACAAAATAATATCATGTACAAAAAAGAAGCTTAATAGGAGTTCAAGCCCAGGCCAGAATCTTACCAGATCAGATATGTGTGCTATAAAAAGGCATCAGTTTATCAGTAAATCCAGGAATTAGTATATTAAAGGAATACTTGAAATCTTTACTTTTATTATAAATGCTACTCAAACACATATTTTTGATGAGTATGAGATCAGACAAAGTTAACAACTTTTGATTTTGTAGAGTTTGAGCAGCAGTAGGAGGAGATCTGGTTGAGCTGTTCTGATTTAAAAAACCATTTTTTAAAAGTGCATCAAATATTTAGGATGTTTTGGATTTCTTTTTTTTTTTTTTTTGCAGTTAATGAAGCCTTTAATCTCATGTCACAAAAGAATTTATCATGACAGGCAGACCAAAGAAGGAAAATAGTGAAAAGTGAAGAGTAGAATAAAAATGACAGTAAATATTAAGTCTCTGTGGATAAAGAAGTCAGAGAAATTTAAAGATGCCATTTCTTCTGCTTTCTCTGTATGAAAGAGAGGTAAGAAAAATTACAGGAAAATAAGACTCTAAACAAACCTATCTGTAGAAACTTTTTTTATTTGTGCCTTATTGATTAGTGTCTACCATCTGCAAATTTGGTTTGGCTAAAGAAAAAGAATATTCTCAAAAGTGACCAGTGTACAGAATTTGGATAGATGCTCTGATTAATTTCCATCTCTTATTCTGGAAAAAAAGCCCCCATGAAACAAAAGTGAGGAATAAAATCTTGTTGATATGTTGTCTCATCTGTCCAGACATCTCCATGATATTCCTATGGTACTGTAACATTGCAATTCATTTTTTTTTACTTCTCTTAAAGTAATATCTGCTTTTATTATACACAGTATTTTATATATATATATATACAGTACAAGATTGTTCTCTAAATATTACAATCTATTTGAAAAAAACACATAAGAAAGTGATTCAACTGGTGGAGACACATCAGAAAAAAGCAAGTCACCCAAGATACAATTCATCCTGCTTCACGTAAACTACTGGTCATTCTTTCTTTCAAGTTTCCCAGCTTGATTTCAGCACACAGTATAGATAACCTTAGTATATTCTCAGCAGTTTAGCAATGGAAATATTTTCGTTTTATCACTTTAGCAACATATGCTAAAGGTCACCTTTAGGTCACCAGAAACTGGAAGGGCTAATAAGGGTGTCAGGGATTTCTGAACTAGAGGAGAATTCAGGAATACCAGAATGGTACAGACTAAGAGACAAGACTATTTAGTCTCAGAAACAACAGAAATTGAAGAAATATTTTATAATATGTTATCTGTCAACATTTTACCTTCTAGACAGCCTCTAGATGACTATAAATCTACCATAAAAGTAAAATAAACCTTTGTTATATTCTAATGTATAGAAGAAGCTCCTGTAGGTCTAAGCCAGTCAGAATTTGAACAATATAAATGCAATCTGGTGTTTCTTGTCATTCTGAGTTCTAACATCATTCATGTGGCAAGGATAAAAAGAATACAGGAACTTCAGGTTCATTGTCTATTCATTTTTTTTGTTTCTACTCATTTTGCTTCTGCAGAGGTGACAACAGTGATTTTTCTTTACTGACATTAAGCATTCTCTTTTTTCACAAATATGTGGAGAGCACAAGTTCCTTCTTTTGCATGCTTACATTTTGATACTAGAACTGGACACATTCATCTCATATGTTTTGAGAACAGTGTGCATTGCTTCTTGCAAATCATAGGGAGCATTAAAGCATTAAGCTGTCACCTTAGAAGCTCTCAAATAGGTTTTTAATCACGGTAATTGCCAGCACAAAGGAGCAGACAGAAGAACTACAGTGCTAAAGTGCTTTAAAATGGAGGGAGTGGAAAATTATCAGTCAGGAATCCGGCAGTAAAGATTTCTTGACTAATGCGCTTGTTCAGATATGCAGGACTTGATCCACCAAATACAAAGTTTTACCAAATGCAATCACTAAACACTTCCAGGGATGGTGGGAAGAGCATATAATAGCCACTCTGAGTAAATGCTTCATCTCAGCTACTTGCAGTTTTCAGTCCTGTTTAAAGACTAGATGTAGTATTTCCCCTGTTACATGATAAATTGGGGAATAGAAAAATCAACAGATTACTGATGTTTTTTCTCATGTGAATCCATTTGTCTGACCTTCCTAAGCACATAATAGCAGCATTTTACCCCAGAAGCCTAGATTCAAAGTGGATTAGAGACAAAGCACCAGAGTTAAGAACCAAAGCATCAAATCAGAGCATTTACCAACTAAACATCCCTGTGACCTTATCCCTCACAGAATGCAAGTCAGTTCATTACTTGTCTCAGATATGAAAATAGCGTACATTTTGCTCAAGATCAAGAGTGTGACCTGTGAAAAACAATGACATTTATAATGGAGCCAAAGGTAGAGTTTTTTTATATTTTCCAGTGAAATATCAAGTTAAAATTCATATCAGGATTAATATAGAGGTTTGATCCTCTATCTCAGCAGCACCAAATCTCTTGGAAATTTTTCTCTGATAAGGAGCTGTCTGTCTCAGGAGATGAACAAAGCTGCAACAGCAGAAGATTTGCAGATGTATTTCTAACAGATATTTGGTATGTAACCAGGACTCAGGATAAAGGAATAGTATTAATAACAGTGACAATTTTATTTTCTCATTGTCTGTGTACCTATGCTGCAGGTAGAAGTAAGGACAATCACTTTTCTGTAGCATAAAATAGCTAACCATTCCAGTTATTTAAATAGTATACTAATTCCTCTTTAATATTTGAAAGTTTCTTCTCAGGCAAGTAACTACGTATTTTTAAGACTACATCTGCTATTCAGAAGAATAATTTTTTTGCCTCTGACTCTGGTTATCTCTTAGCTTTCCACCCATTGCCAAACTGAAAGGCAGTGACATGTAACAACTAGCTGTTTTAAATGAGAAGTACTTCATGAAGAGCAGAGAAATATGTTTAAAGGCTAGGTTAGGATACATGCCAAATCATTTAATGACATCTATGGAATTAAGTATTTCTCTCTGCCACTGGATCTTGGTTTACTGAGAGTAGGAGAATGAGGGAGAGAAATAGGTACATGAAAGTAAAAGAAGGATTTCATTGTCTATTCAGGTTCTCCTTATACCTTGTGGTTCCGTTCAACAGGTGATAGTAATTCTGTAATGGTACCTGGTATCATATTTAATCTGTAAGCTGTCTCTGTAAACAACATGGGATTTTTCAGTGCTTGTGCAGCATCAATACAAATTGATCAATGAAAACAATAAGTGCTGAAGAGGCTAGGATGTTCAAAAGGAGTAGAGAAGCTAGTCCTGCAATACAGGACTAGCTAGTGTCTGAAATAAAACTTAGTGTATATCCCTTAATTTTAGAAAGCTTCATTAAAATGGGGGTTTTGTTTGAGAAGATATCGGTTTGTGTACTTGATCTTATTTATTTTTCTCATAATGTATAACCTTATACAGATACCCTCTAGCACCATCAACCTTTCTTTAAATTCTCTGTTACTTGAGAACACACACAAAGATCTTGCAAAACTGCCTGATATAAATGTACTGAATTGTTCTGATACTCACATAGCAAGAAGCAGAATTTGAAAGTAATAAGCTGGATGATAAACCTTAATGTTTCCACTCTAAACTGCTGCTGAAGGTGATGAGATCTTCTGGGATCTGTATTAAATTATGTAAGTCTATAATTGCTATGTCAGTTGGACTCAATGATCCGGTGGGTCTCTTCCAACCTGGTTATTTTATGATTCTATGGTGACACAAAGGATGATTCTGGCTTTAGCAGATAACAATTAGTACTACTACAAACAGAAATACAAAAAAGATGAGGGGAGGCAGAAGACTAGACCTATAGATGCAGGGTATCATCACTGGCCTTCACATTATGCCTGAGGGAGTGTTCAAGTGATTTGGGTATATCCAGAAAAACTGGAGAAATCCATTCCATGTCTCCATTATACTCAAAAGTTATGCAGTAATTTTAGGTAACATTTTTCTCTGCAAACATTTCTGAGGTGAGATCTATGAAGTAGAAAGCTGGTTCAAAAGCACTTGTAACACCAGTAAAATAGGAAAGGCCTCCTTTTCCACTCACATTTAGGCACTGTGTAGCAATATCAAATTTACCTAGTTTCTAATGTTTGAGATAAATTGCACAATTTAGAGACAAGATCTTTGCAGCTAGATCTGGGATCATTTGAAATAGAAAATTCCATATCCCAGTGGTAATCAAATACATTCTTCACAAAAATCTAAGCTAAAATAACATCCTTGCCACAGATAATCTCAAAAAAATTGAGCAAACTGATAAAGGCAAATATTGCTTTTTAACTCTTATCTATGAATAGAACTGGCTTGTGATTTAGGTAAGAGGAAAAGCAACTGTGAGAGTATGAAGTAAAACATTCAGCCTGGTTATTTTACTTGATAAGCAGGGTAAAAAGCAAGCTTCCTCTCACTCTATGCTTCCCAACAAAGGGTGCATTTTAGCATCTCAGCTGCAGGAGAGTTGTTTTTTTGGCAGACTTGTTCCATTTTCTTGTCAATGCCAGATGGCTCTAGCACTCATGTGGACCAGAACATGAGCAGCCAGTACTTCCATATCTTATTTTCCCCCAAGATTTTCTGACCCTGGAGAGTTTCTAGAATGGATGTATTCTAGAAGTCTATAATGCAACAATGCATTAAAATGCAGGAAAATTTTTCCTGCATCTAACAATGCAGGAAAAAAAATAGCCATATGATGAGGGAGAAGCATAACTTAGGCTTTAAGTGCCTATTTAAGCAAACTACAGTTCTTGGTCTAATTCACATAGTTTACAAAATGCTGACTTAACACCTGGTGATAAGGAAATATTCCCTATAACTGTCATTTCTCTAGCTGCCTTTGCAGGAGGTTAATGACAGAACAATAATCCTACTTGTGGCACTATGGGGATGCTGTTTTTTGATGATTATCCTAGATATGAAGAGGTTTCTGTCCCATGGGCCAGTCTTATTAGTGTAGTTTTTTTCTTCACTGATATTTGTGGAAGGGTGATGACAGAGAAATTCAACATTCTTTCTCCCCTAAGTATTCTATCTATGGTTACAAACATTCAATTGTTTCCCTGTCTAGGAATGCATATGTCCTTTCCCTTTTCCTCTCTTTGCATTACAGATCTCACAGAGTACAACACAAACTTAAGGCATATTAAAGAAAACTGAAATTTGCTAGCCTCAGCACACAGCAAGACTCACAATGTATATTAAGTCAATACTATAATTTGCCTAGGGCATCCCAAAATAAACATACAATTGTTCAGATTGGTGATAGTTGAGTTCTAAAACCAGAAACTTCCTCTTGCACGGGAGGGGAAACCTGGATATCTCAGCATTCACTCATCTGTTTTGCTAGGCTTTGTAGAAAGCTGATGCTGTATGCGTACATCTGAATTAAGAATTAGAGCAGGGAAATGCATACACATAAGAAAAAGACTTTATATGGGGACAGGAAACCTCTGCTTTAGCCATGTATAATTGTATATCTGATTGGTTTGATTGAAGACCTTTTGGTAGTACACTCGATGATTTTAGACTGATGTGGCAACCTTATATCTGTACTGCTCTTGCCAAGATTTTCCTGTGGCCTAGAACGTAGACCAGCACATCTTTAATAAAAAGGTATAACTCCTTGGTATGTAGGGATTGAAGATACCATCTGTCTCACTTCTATATGCCCAAGTGGTTCTCTAAATGCAGGATATTGAAGACAGTCAAGTGAAATGGTAGCATTTGGTGTTCCATAGCTAACCTTCCTGGTATTAAAGCTAAATCTCTCAATCATTATTTCTCTCCTTCATGCTTAGTTCCTGAATTATTTAGCCTATTGGCAAGAGATTGGAAACACAAAATAAGAATCGTAAGCAAGTATAGAAACCAAAGAATAGTTTAACTCTCCAATCTGTTTTGTTTGTCTGTTTGTTTTTAATGTGGTTCTACAGCCTTTGAAATATCATAGCACATGAAGGTTCTTATTTTGGACTCTTGAAACCATCAGCATTCCTCTTTCTTTTTCCTACCTCATCTTTCCCTTCTCACCTCTCATTCTTCTATTTCCTGGGGGAAGGAAAAAGCACTGGTGTTTTTCCAAAATGATTGCAAATTCTGTATCAATTAAGATACTAGAGACAGGTGAAAAGAGAAGTGTTGTAAAATTACTTGCCAATGTTCGGTGAACTAAGAATTGTTAGTAGGGTATACGCTTATGAACTATGCTGGAGGATTTTTTCTTCTCACACTCTCTGACATATAGAATCAGAGAATCATAGAACAACCAGGTTGAAAGAGACCCACTGGATCATCAAGTCCAACCATTCTTATCAATCATTAAATCATGCCCCTCAGCACCCTGTCCACCTATGCCTTAAACACTTCCAGGGAAGGTGAAACAACCACATCCCTGGGTAGCCTGTTCCAGTGCCCAATGACCCTTTCTGTGAAAAACTTCCTCCTNTTCTCAGGCAAGGCCTCTGGGTTTACTGTGTATTGTCCCCATCTGTGTCCCTCAAACTGAAGACAAACCCAGATTGAAAAAAAAAAAAGTTGACTAAATGTTTTTCTGTCTCTCAGTTTCATCAGGAGGAGTATTACTCAGCATATCCAGTTACAGAAATTCCAAATACTTGGGGTGGCATTTTGAAGACTGTCTCTTCTTCCTCATTGTTGTATGAATTTTGGCTTACAGAGCAATGAAAGTAAACTCTTCAAAGATAGTTGGCCTATCTCTTTCTTGTGCTCCAATAATTGATACAACAGTCAACTAAATATCTTGTCTGAATTGACTCAGAACTTGTCTCATGTGCAAATAAAATGAGTTGAGTAGACTTGATATCCTTTTATCCTATTAAAAATAAGATTTAAAAATTTAGAGATTTAAAAATTTAAAGATTTAAAAATCCTTACCTTAACAACACACAGACATGACAGAGGAGGAGCTAGAATGTTGGTAAACATAACACATTGAGCTCTGGCAGGGTGGATCTGGTAAAGTCACAAAGACTGGTAATGACTTTGTTGTGTTATGTTAATGAAGAAACTTGAAGATGGAGAGCAGGAGTTTGTAACCTAGCAACAAAGTTATGTAGGTTGGGCAGTTGCCAAGGAAGGCTGGTTGCTAGGGCAGAAGTGACCAATCAGTGTTTACCTCATGTTTGGCCTGCTTGGTCTATATTAACAGTGAGTTAACCCATAATAAAGGACTTAATCTGAAATCATATTGATTTGTCGTGACGTTCACTTGCCCCCGCCGCAATACTAGAATAATTTGATTGAGCATTGGTTAAGCAAGACAAAGTTGGGATTATCTGTCATGAAGCTCAGTGCTTCCTCTATTTTAGATTTATAAGAAAGAAAGAGTTAAAAAAGAAAGCTTAATTTTGTTGAAAACTTCTTAGGAACTTTAACTTCAATATAGAGAAGGCAATTACTGGGAATTTAGGAACTTGGGTTTTGGAAACCTAGTTTGGTTTTGCCTGTCTGTCATTTTACTAATCTAATTATCTTCTTATTTATCAATTATAATTTTAGTAGGAATAATTTTACCCCAATTGAGAGTAACTCAAATTTTTAAATGAAATGAAAGCATTTTTTAAAGTATTAACTTTCATTATATTTTTCATTACTCTTATTAATTCATCAAACTTAGTAATCTACAATAGCTTTTTTCAGTAGTTAGTATTGATTATTGAGATTTATATTCTATAAACAGGCATGCTGGCATTTTTCTTTACTGCAGCTTACATCCACTAGAGTTCTGATTTTTGTAGCTGTATCCTTAAGCATTCCTTATGCTTGGAAACATGGCAGTTCTTTCCCAGTATATACAACATTCTAGGGCTATTCAACACATCAATTTGACTGAATTGAGAGAAGTAAAAAAGATGATTAATATTCTGGCTGTTGGAGTAGTTTCCAAGTTATTTTTCATAAAACTCCAGTAGCGTTATGTTTTATCACAAAGATATCTTACCCAGTTCCATTAATTATCATAATCTTAAAACATTATGTAAATACATAGTCTGTTTTTTTAAAAAAAAATTTTGGCCTGTTGGGATAGAATCATGACTAAGAATGAGGATACCTGCTATTTAATTCCAGAGGAAGAGGTTAACATCAAAGCTAGACAAAGGGAACATTGTCTGGAGTAAATGATGGACTGAGTGGACTTCTACTTCCTCTACCTTACCAGTTGATTGATTTTATCTGTCATCTTACCTACCATATTTTACCTACCCACACTGGAAGGACAGGATGTCATCCAGAGCGACATGAACAGGCTGGAGAAGTGGGCCTGTGAGAACCTCATGAGGCTCAACAAGGCCAAGTCCTACACCGGGGTTGGGGCAATCTCTGGTTTCAGTACAGGATGGGTGATGATGTGATTGAGAGCAGCCCTGTGGAGAAGGACTTCGGGGTGCTGGTTGATGAAAAGATTGACGTGAACCGGCAATGTGCACCCACAGCCCAGAAGGCCAAAAGTATCCTGGGCTGCATCAAGGGAAGTGTGGCCAGCAGATGGAGGGAAGGGATTCTGCTCCTCTGTTCCTCTCTTGAGAGACCTCATATGGAGTACTGTGTCCAGTTCTGGAATCCTCAAGGTAAGAAGGATGTGGAACTGTTGGAACAGGTCCAGCGAAGGGCTACAAAGTTGATCAAAGGGCTGGAGCACAACTCATATGAGGACAGGCTGAGAGAGTTGGGGTTGTTCAGCCTGGAGAAGTCTCGGAGGAGACCTTATAGCAACCTTCCAGTACCTGAAAGGGGGTCTGCAAGAAAGCTGGGGAGGGATTGTTTTCAAAGGTTTTTAGTGACAGGAATAGGGGCAATGGGTACAAACTGAGGTGGGGCAGGTTTAGACTGGACATAAAGAAGAATTTCTTCACCATGAGAGAGATGAGGCACTGGAACAGGTTGTCAAGGAAAACTGTGGATGCCCCACCCCTGGAGGTGTTCAAGGCCAGGCTGGATGGGGCCTTGGGCAGCCTGATCTAGTGGGATGTGTTCCTGACCATGGAAGAGGGGTTCAACTATGTGATCTTTAAGATCTCTTCTAACCCAAATTATTCTACGATTCTACTGCTGACCTGAACACTAATATTTCATCCTGAAGAGACAGGCTTTGAAGTGAATGTCCTTACAAATATCACAGTAAGATCTGAAATCTTTTTCCTTGATATCACCTTGGACGCAGTTTGTACCTAATGAAAATATATTGTAGGCCTTAATGTAGTAATCACTATCAACTGTTGCACATTTTTAATCATTTAAAGATGTAATTTAAATATTATCTATCCTCTAAGAATATTTGATGCCTATTAAATATTCCTTGGAAAAGTAAAAATAACGTTTACATTAGTTAAAAGATTTTACAGCAATAAAACCACCGGACAGTTTTTCACTTATCTTGGATTAGTAAGACATCCTCCTTCTGCAGGCCCATCTAACCCATAAGCATTAGAAAGATACATTCCCAAATACGGAGGACAGCCTAGCTGGAAAACATCAGAGCCGGCAGAATAAGAGGTAGAGCCACATGGGAAAATCATGTGAAATAGTTTTATCCTATGTCTTTTATGAGACAATTCTGTCATGAAATTACATTAAGAAAATGTATTCTGTATTCTGAAGAGCTATAATGCCTGAACAAAACAACTCCCCTCTTCAGATTGAAGAGTATTCGGAAAATGAGATGAAGGAACAGAATACTGTGATCAAAATCGTGGTGAGTATTCATTGATTTCATTCTCTTCCTCTTCCCTCATCTAACTACATATATGTGTGTAGATCAGCACACACACACACACTTAGCTTAGCCTGGGTTGTTTAATATACTCATCTAAAGTGAAGTTATCCTAAAATAATCTTCTTTTTAACAATTGTTGTGTAAAACAGATTCAGATATATTTTTAGGCCTGTTCAACCTTTGTCTAACTATTTTCTTAGCCCAAATCACCACAGGATAATTATCATACAAAAAATATTTTTATTTTGTCATTATAAAATGTATTGTCCTTGTTGCATTCTGAAGCTGTATCAAAACGGTACCTACTTTAATTTTTCTAAAACTTTTGTTATTCTGTGTCAGGCTGCTGTGATCTCTCTCTAATGACAACAATAGAAAAACAATAATTCTTCTATTGTCTGTTCAGTTACAGACATATTTTTTTTCCAAATTATTTATCTGCCCCACTGCTTTTAAAATTGCTTTCTCATGATAGATTTCCACCCTTAGCAGAATAGCAGAATTTCATAGAATCATAGAATCACCAGGCTTGAAGAGACCCACTGGATCATCGAGTCCAACCATTCCTATCAATCACTAAACCACGTCCCTCAGGACCTCTTCTACCCGTGCCTTAAACACCTCCAGGGAAGGTGAATCAATGACCTCCCTGGGCACCTTGTTCCAATGCCCAATGACCATTTCTGGGAAAAACTTCCTCCTGATGTCTAGCCTAAATCTCCCCTGGTGGAGCTTGAGG
>WAAB01013266.1:2051-25385 GCA_013389865.1 Piaya cayana | reverse complement strand
TCATGTTCAGTCACCTGTCAACCAACACCCCCAGGTCCTTCTCCTCCTGGCAGCTTTCTAGACAGACTTCTCCTAGTCTGTAGCACTGCATAGGGTTGTTGTGCCCCAAGTGCAGGACCTGGCATTTGGCCATGTTAAACCTCATCCCATTAACTCAGCCCAGTGGTCCAACCTGTTTAGATCCCTTTGCAGAGCCTCTCTACCCTCCAGCAGATCACCAATGTTCTTTCAGTTAAGGATTTTCCCTGTTTAGAGTCTCAAATAAGCTGTTACAAGCTTCAATATTCACAATCAATAGCTGTGTTTCTTGGGTTTGTGAGTGCAGCAAAGCTGCTATTCCTTTGTAACCTTTCCTTGCACTGTTTGAAGGTCCCTTATGCACAATCCATTCTGATTCAAAACACTACAGGGAAACAAGAGCAAAGTAGAGCTGGGACTTGAGAAGCAATGTGGCTATGGATTTTAGGCACATACATTATTCAAACTTTCCTTTGATAATGACTTCAATGGAGAATTTAATTAAACGTTTCTGAGCTTTCATTGTTAAAATAAAAAATAGAGTTCTTCCTGCCTGGAGAGGTAAGACTGTCTTGTCAGAACTGTAACCATCCAGTATGACAGTATGAGTGAGGTATATAAGTACTAGAATTAACTTAATACCTAATATGCTTAGACCATAGAAGGCCTTATTTGTTTGTTTCTTTCTTTCTTAAGAAAACTTTTACCACACACATTTCTGGAAATCAGTGTCTCTCTGTGTTCTGTATGCATGAATATATGAAGAGTTGTAGCCTATAACTTTCACCAGTGAATGTAGCTGTTCTGATGGGATGCTGGAATTTTAGCTGCAGTGAGGTATAGAAGGGCTTAGTTATGGCCCTGGAAAAGAGTGAAGTAGTCCCAGAGCGAACACAACAGTCCTATAGCAGTAAGGAGTATAAGAGCACATGGTGGTCCCGGTACCTGTAAAAGACTAAAGATACCACTGTTTTTACAGCAAAGAACCACAGATAGAGAAGTCAGATATTAACGATCTTATTGATGTTTGTGTTTCTGAAAAGATGTGGGCACAAATTTAGTTACCACCTATGTGAAGGGTTTTGGAGTAATGCCCTACCTAGAATCAAGAGTTGAGAATATGCAGATTTATTTAAGACAGCAAGAAGCAAATAATTCATGGGATCCTATTCTGAAAGGTAAATAACTGTTCGGATTGGGAAAGATATATATGTATACAGATGTGCACTTACATGTTTACATATATGATATATATGGTTAGTTTTGGTGAAATACTTACCTAATTCAGATTTTCCTGCTTGTGGGCTACTTCATTCATTAATAACTAATGCACTGAACCTAGTGCATTGTGCCCAACTTCTAGATGAATTGGTCAGACTTCTGTGTGAGTACTGATATATATAGATTTTGGTCTTCGCCAGTTAATCTGTTGATTAGAATCCCAGCTTTGTAACTCCTCATATCTTTGTTCTTTATACATAAATTTACATGTACTTACAATTTCCAATGGATTTTAATTTAGTTTAGTCTCACACAGTGATCTCTATTGCTTTATTTCTTCTTGCTTTGATTACACTGAGGCAACTATCTTCTCTGCCTGACTGCTACTTTCATGGAAACTTAGCTATTGATTACTTTTCATATTCCCTTCCATTGTTCTCAACAGTGACTGAGAAAAAAATCTGTCTTCCTTAAAAATTACAGTACTATTTATTTTACTTTAGTTAGGGGTCTGATTGAGGAAAGTGCACCAATTATATGTTAAAAAAAAATCTGTTGGATTTAGAAGGACATAAAGGTAGTATGCTTGCTGACTTTATGGTCTTATTACTGTAAATGAGCCTACTGGAAGAGTGGCTAGTACCTTTTTATCACTGTGCTCTAAATATAGCAGATGAAGAAATAGTTAATTGCACAGGAATGTAGATCCAGCAATTTTGACCAGAAATAAACCACTCTAAGCTAGTTTTACTAGAACTAAATATTACTCATCTAACAAGAACTGCCCTCTAGCACCTAGTAAGAATTTTCTAAAGGACAATTTCTAGTTGCAATGAGTTTCAGCATTGATGCAATGTGAAATCAGGCCAATTGTCTTACAAGAAAAGAAGACTAATGATGCTAATGTGCGTTGAGGGATGTACTGCCTTTTGGACTAGATTAGGGACACAAATTGTTTGATTGTTCATGCTTCAAGGCAGTGTGTAAATGTTTCAGTTAATGCATTGATTGAACTATAATGAGAGTTCTGTAGGATCACGCTTAAAGTAAGGGGAAAAGGAGGGATTTACCAACCAGAGAGAAATAAGCACCAGGATCCTGTTGCCTGAGAAAATAATGCAGTCCAGGGATAAAGTAGAGAAATTGAGGGAAGTGGTAAAGTAAAAGGATATAAATGAATTCTAAAGCTCTGTAAGGCAGTGAAATTTCCCATGTATTGAAATAAGATTTGAAATGATTGCAAATTCAAGTCTGAACTGGGAATTTCTGTTGTTGTGACCTTCCTAATAGTAATAGAGCTACTTTTCTTCAGAGGGAGAAAGATAACTCTCCTTAAAAGCAGCTGTAACTGTGAATGAAAATGAGTGCTTTTCCAGCATCTTCTGAGATAATGGCAGCTGTTTGCTATGCTTTGTTATGATTTACAAATACGTTGCTATCAATGTTTGGCCTATACTAGCTAGTACTTTGGTCCAGTAGGAGTAAATCAGTAGACAAAACCCAAAGGTTTTGAGGTCCCTGCATTAAACTTACATGCAGTTTGGGAATCTTACTTGGGACCAGATCTACTTCATTCCTGCTGGGTCAGTCATCCTCCCCATCCATATGGATCAAAACTATCCAAAAGACCCGTCTTTTGTTGCAACACAGCTGTCCCTGGGAAGGGCTGGAGAATATTAGGCACATACTCAAACCACTCTGGTTTAACCCCTTCCCAAAAGAACATATTTAACATGTATCAGAATTTCTCTGCAAAGTGAAACAATACAGGGTAAACTGAGTTAAGCACTTCCTCTTCCATCTCAGAATATAAAATATGTCACAGTTTGTTGAAGGAATAACTGAAAGAAGGGGCTTATAATGCTAAACAAATCTTACACAATCATCATCTTATTTTGACAATGTCTTTCCAGTTTTTCTGCTGTTGCTGGTAATAAAGAAAAGGAATTACAAACTGATTGAAGAAATCCTCTTCATAAGCCTTCTGTGAATAACATGGTAAAGAAATAAATCCACTCCAAGTTTTGGTCATTTGAACAAGACTAAGAACTTTACTTGGTGCTGTTTGGATGCCCATGCTGCATAGGTGGGATCAATAATAACAGATAATGATTTTAACACTGAGCCATAAAATATTAACTCAAAGAGAAATTCTGTTGGGATAGATTTCCAAATCCTTTCACTGCTACCTTTTTCAAAGAATAATACTCTATTTTAGTTCATCAGTGATTTAACATGTAACTGCTAAAAGTAAATGAGCTGTAACATGCTTTGTTTCCCATTATGTGTCTCCAGAGACATTTCTGTTATTAAAGAGTTTCTCTTTCCTAGGTATTACCCCTACCATAAGGAAAGAAAAAGTTAATTTCATTTGGTCACAGTAGCTTCTTCTAAGAAAATTGGTGGGTTTTTATTGGAAATAAAGCTTTTGTCTTCAATTATCAGTAATAATTCATAGAATAGAATATATATCTAAGTATATAGCACCAAAGACACTGTAATGCTTTTCCAGTGTGAAAAGGTTTTTATCCCAAGTTGCTTCTAGAGACTCTGGGGGAGAAAAAGTAGCCACTTGGAGCTACATGTTAGGACATTTCATTTTGTCCTTCAGCTGCTTCATGTTGGTAATACTGAGATTCTCTGAAAAAAATGGTGTTAGAAAAGTGAGTAAAGTTTGTGTTAGCTCACACTGTTTAATCAAAGTCCTACTAAGAGGGAATCAGAGGATAATTGAATTTATTAACTGGAATGATACAGATTTCCTAAATACTTGTGAAAGATACATTTAAAGAAGTTTATCTCACATCTTGTGAAGCTTAGAACTTCTCTGTGGAAAGAAATACCACATAAGGAATTGGATGAATAGTGAGATGCAGCAAAGCCGGATGGCACCACTACGCTCCCTGGTGATATTACACCGCTGCTGCAGTGGGGAAAGGGAAGTCACAAGTGTATTATCTTGGCTGTTGTGATAGATTATGTGTATTAATAATTTTTTTTCCCACTGATCCCCAGTGGCAGTCAGATGGGTTCATTGGTAGATTGTGGTAGACATTTAAATGTTTGATCTGGGCAATTGGAGATGAACTGTCATGATTCATTAGCCCTTTTGAGGGAACAGTGCCAAGTGGTATCTGGCTGATGACTTGAGAGACACCTAGTAAGCAGAATAAAACCCCAACTCAATCAGCAAATCTCACATCAGCGCTAAGGGGTGTAAACTCAATGACTGATACAACATGATGCCACTTGTAATAAGCAAGGAATTAAAAGCTGTTGTTATTAGGGACTTAAACTTAAAGGCTGGCAAACAATATGCTTTCAAATCACAGACTCTCACCAACCAACAACTACTGCCTGTCTTTTGCCTGCAGATGTGTATCTGTGTCTGGAAAAAGATTGGAAGCTGATGACTGGTTATAGAAATAAGCAGGTCCTAATTTTTTTGAGATATCTTTCTTCAATCTCTCTGCCTCTCTTTAAGGAGCTGAATGTTGTTAGGAATGCAGAGCTGAACCAATTTGCCAGACTAAAAACTATAGTCTGAAGGGTCAAACTGACAATGGGAAGACTGATTGATTGCTTTTGAATCCAGTCTGTCTTCTTGCACATTATGTATTGTAATTAAAGGGAGTTCCATTGTTTTACCTTCTTTAGTTTCTCAGATAATACAAAGTACCTTCATTACAATGTCAGTATATCTTTATATAAATTCCTAGAGGTTTTACTGTCCAGGAGGCTATGATGGAATGTTTTGTTCCTACATTATTTTTTAATAATAATAAATAATGATAAAACAGTCCCAAATATTCTGTGATAGAAGAAGAATGCTAACATTCTGGAAGAGAGGATGGGAGATTCTTGCATGTATCATATTTGATGTATAACTTGATAGAAGGAGAAGCATATGCAAAATAAGCCTATTCAGAAAGACAGCTGTTCTCAACTTCACCATTCATGGAAGAGAACTGAGAATCAGCTTCTGTATTGTAGTATCTCCTGTTCCACTCATCTTAGTCCCCCTGAATCATAATCTGTTCCTTACTAAGGAATGCTGTTTAAGAGACCTTTTTTTATTGTTTCTTTTTTGGATAAACAAAGTTCTTATATTTCCTTGCCTGTCATTGTAATTACAAGTATATTTACATACTTCTGAGCAGAAAGTTATGAACAATTTTTTACCCAGTTCCTTCTAAAGCTATGTAGTTATCTGTTCTTTACTACCAGGACTGAATCTACTAGCTAAAGGTCAACCTTCAAAAGTTTACCATTGTTTCTTTCTGATCATATTTTCAGTATCACTTTGCTCTTTTTACTCTGCTGCTAGTAATTCTTGCCATGCATTGTGGATTGCTGTCATACCTCTTCAAAGACTAAAAAAGTATTTTCTTAAATCCATTATCCGTCATTTGTTCTATCATCTGTATGCATTTACTAAAGATGTGTCAAAATGAATGGTTAGAGAAAGGATTATTTAGCCCTGTTGGTGGAAGGAAAAAGCAACTGAAATATCTGAGGAGAAAATCAAATGCAGTTTATCTTTTGCATTTGGATACATACTTAGATCATTAGAGCAAATGAATTTTATGACCTTTCATACTGCTATCCGTTGTTGTACTGAGTTTAGTATGAGTGCTAGTTTTTGCTTTGAAGGTAAATTCAGTAAGTTAGCATCAGGGTACTCAGCTGCCTGGGAAACATAGTGCAAATTACAGAGAGTAATGACAGATGGGAATGAAATGCATTTGCAAAGCTACTATGGACAAAGGTATAATTATGTTGTGCTATGATTCATTCACATATCTCCCAGTTTATAAGTGCAAATACACCACTTTGTATTGTCTGGATAATGCTTTAGTTTGAAAAAGGTCTTCAGACAGTATGATTTGGCTAAATTGAAATCTATAGGCAAAATAGAGCTCAGTTTCAGCTTGGTCAGCAATTTAAAACAGCTTGGTGCAGAAAGAATCAGAAAGATGACCTCAGATGCTTGCTTTTGGACAGGATTTGATAGTTTTGAAACCAATTCTAAGAAAATAGTGTTTGACTTTCAGACCACACCAGGGTAACTAAAACTGATCATTTCCTTCTTTAGCATTGTCAGACAAAAAAAAAGGGATGGATGTAGTTTATAAAATCAACTAATTCTGTACCCTGTGGAGGTGACATTCTTGGATGATAGTACTTCATACGTAGATACTTATGAGAAAATATTGAAGTGATTCTGGGTTTTGTACAGAAAATACATTGTTCAGTACTGTCAGCTCAGAAGCAGAAGAAACCCTGATAAGCATTTACAGTTTTAAGCTGGAGGTAGGAGTTAAAATGCTCCTTTTTGGGACAATGATACTCTTAGAAAATAATTTAAATAAAAAGATTTAGGATCTGTTCTGTGTCCAGAAGAGGGGCTAGTGAATGTGATAACTTTCATTCAGATTCTAGTTTTAGATACGCAATGACTGGGTCAAGTTGTACAATGAGTGTTGCCTAAAAAAATAAACAGGACCATTCAGGATCAGAGCACATAAGATTGTTCATAAAAATAAATGACAGGATCTTATTATTCCCCAAGGAAATGAAGCAGAAATTGAATAATTACTCTGAAAAGTCAGAAGACTTCTTGTTTTATTCTGGGTCTTTTTCCTACATATATGAAATATGAATTCATATATAGGTACAAAGAAGCTAGCTGTGGGTTTTTTTAGTGTGAACTTACTACATCTGTCTATCCAAAATCTGCCACCTCCTCTAGTCTTTTGTAATCAATTTTGTCTTTTCATACCTATTTCACACACACAGTCATTCAGAGTAGGTACTGATACTCCATTCTCAGGACTTTGTTAAGTTTTGGGTGTAAGTATAACTAGTATAGAAAATGTATAATAGATAATAAAAAAGGCAGGACTTTTCCTCCTTTTTAAAGTGTTACTTTCAAAGCAAGTAATATGTGTTCTATGTCTTTTTCTCATGCTTTTCTCTTCTCACTTTCTTGTCACCATTTGTATGAGTAAAGAAAAAAGTGATCTATGCATGACCAACTAATTAAGTTTTGATTTGCATGTAAACTTTTCTGCTTTAACTTAAATCAGAAGTTTCTTGCCATGGGTCTGACTAAGCATTCCAAAACTGATTTGCAAAACAAATTTGTATTTGATAACTTGAAGTTTTTTGACTGTCAGTCATTTTGTAGTCGTGTCCTGCCCAGCCACGCAGTTGTAAATAAAGATTCTTTGCCATGGTTGATTCTCTCTGTCAGAGGATTTAAATCATGTTCTGACTATGCAACAGCATAGATTTGGGCTGAAAGATGTGAAAGTGTTTAATAAAATCCATTCAAATCCTTTTTGTAGGTCTCAGAATTACTAAAAGCAAGACAAATCCTCCCCTTACATGACATTTTAAGATCTCAAACTCCATCTGTTACAATATTATCCTTTAGTATATACAATTCTATCTCATTCAATAATGAGTCTAGTTAGTGTAGGTACTCACTAGCACATGGAACTCCTCAGATTTGTCATTGTTTTTATGGCCCTATAAACAGTTTCTTTGTATTCAGTGACAAGTATATATGATTTCAGACCCCAAGGGTCTGACTTGTCTTAATGGAGTTCCAAGTGACCATGAAGTGCTGCAGACTGACAGCTGTGAATCCTAGTTGGCTACAAATCTGTTAGAATGCAAAATAGTCACCAACAGAGCACCTAGGGAGAATGGACCCTTTTTTTTCTTAGATATTAATTTTCCTAGATACTAATTAGATACTAATCTAAACACAATTCTTTCATCTACAATATCAAGAAGTAGAAAAGGCAGGAGTTTTTAGGGAATACTGTCATTTTTAAGATCTACTGACAGCTGTTTCGGTTGTGTTTCAATGTAAATATTTTTAAAATTCACAAGTGTTAACTGCAGTAAAAAATTATATGTCATATGTGTGAAAAGTACTCAACTTCCAGCTGTAAACTGAGGGGAAATAAATACATCATACTGTTTATCCTTTGGCTACCTATATCTTTCAATAAAATGGTTAAGGCTATAAATCCCTAGGTATTGTGCAAGTATGCATTTTGCCCATATAGCAGTTATACACCACTACAAAGTCATTGGAACTAATTCCTGATTTCCATTATTGAAAAGCCATTATCGTAAAGAAAGTCCCCTCAAATTTGCATGTCACATTACACAAATTTGAAAGTATCACTGTAATTACTGTTTTTCCAAGTAAAGACAAGCAGAGAGGGAAGTCAAAACATTTCCTAGGCTTGAAGTGAAAAAAAAAAAGTTATTTTATATTTTTAAAAGACTTTGTCTAGCTTTTAAGATTTTCTTTAATTTTCACAGAGCAATGCTTTTTCATGTTGTGTAACCTAGTGCCTGGGTCTTGAGGGCAATAACAGCCTGTGTTGGCCCCTGAGCTGCCTTCCCTGCATCCTCCTCTGTCCCCTGATCATAAGAGAAGGAGTCTCATGTTAGCTCAATTCAGGACCATCAGTAGGATGCTGTAGGAGTGCAGATCTCCAGCTCTAACACAGTCCTGCCCTGCCTGGCTGTGGGTTCCAACCTTGCCTTAGCCCATCCTGGCTTCCATGGCCCAGCCCAGGGGCAGTGTTTCCCTCACCAGACCTGACCCTAGCCCTACCTATGGGCTGACATCCTGGTCTGGCTTTGGCCTGTCCTTTCCATTGTGACCCTCTCTGATGGTCTGGATGCCTGGTTGAACCTGGCCACGGTCTCTGGTTCTCTGCTACTCACCTGGCACAGACACTGTGAGGCTGGGCACTGTGTGATGGGGCTCTTGCCCTGCCAGCTCAGGGAACCTCTGTGGTCCCTGGCTCACTGTTCCTCAGGGAGCAGCTAGCCAATTGTTTTTTATTCGTTCTCTTTGCAAGAGAGATTATGCTTCTGTGCTTTGCTAAAGGATTGATAAGTGTATGCTTCAGGTGAAGAATGTGTTTCAGAACAAAATTTAAATAAGGTTGTATTTAAGTTTTTTCCTGAATTTGGACAGTAAAAAGACATCAGGCATAGCTAACCAAAGAAAAGTCAATCCTTAAAAAGCTGGTTTAGAGACTGTCTTTGACCTATACTCACCTAATATACTGTTGTTTATCCTGGTTTGACTAAAGAAGACCCCACTGTTTGTAATTTTATCAATCTTAACAAACGTATCCTTACTGTTTCATCATAAAAGAGCACAGAACTGTTACTCTTACATTTGAGACAGAGAAAGGGTGACAGGGAAATGAGGAGCTGGAAGGTTGAACTAAACCTAACCTAGTAAATTTGGGACCATTTTGGAGTCCTTGGTCCAGCTCTTTACCCTACTGACCTATTGGTCTACTTGCTGTCATGAGAGCTATGGGTTTCCAAGGGAAGGAAACACAAGTGTGCAAGTGTCTTGAAGAGTAATTTGGTGACTAGGACAGTAAACCAGTTATGGCATGTAACCACAGCTAGATACAAATACAAAGTCTTTGGTAAAGTCTGAAGGAGATGTCTTTGAAGCCAGAAGACATCTCCTCCAGTTACCAGAACATTCTTTTTGCTATTTTGTTAACATTATGCTCTATCTCCTGTGACAAAAAAATAAATGGTTAGCTGGATTGTTTAAATGCCATAAAGTGATGTTTCTATGTTACAATATAAACAGTGATACCATTATTCATATTAAAGAGTATCTTGTGTCAATGACAGTTACTAAAAAGCTACAAAGTAAAACCGAAAAAAGCAGTATAAAATCTTGATTTGTATCACCTTGCCATTTCCAAATCATCTCATTTGGTCTTTTTATCTGTCTCAATGAAAAATACATGACATCTTCATGATCAGAAATTAACCTGCCCATTCCTCAGGGCCTACTATATCTCAGGGAACCTACGCAGTTTTTGAGATCTGACAATGTCAACTAATTCCAAAACAGGATGGGCCAGGATGCAGGATGGTAATATTAGTACTCGTATCTTTGTGTCTGAATTTGCAGCCATGCCAAGTAAATGCCCCTCTTTCCCTCATGCTCAGTGTCTACACATCGTCAATTATGTCTAAATACCAAAGTGTTACCTAATATAGCCAGAAAAGAAAGGAATGAATGATAACCCATTATTGCTTTACATTCAGAAATTGTTCTTAGAGTTCAAGGCTATTCTTTTTAGTCATCCTACAAGAATTACACAGGTACAACTAGTTTTTATAACCCCCTTAGGCAATGCTGAAATTATAGACATGATAGAAATGAAGTCTTACCATGTGTATCTAATAGCACCAAAGAGAGTAACTGGAACTGATGCTGACACAGCATTTGGCTTATATTAAAAGTTCAACATACTATACAAATCCCCTTGATTCCTTGGGTTTAGGCTTTTAGATCATTAGGAGAGGCTGTGTGGAGGGACTGTCCCTGCTATATGCTACTGAGGGGTCTATGAATGCCATAAAAAGGGTTCATACTGAGATGCTCCATTCAGTTCAGGGATCTGGGCAAGTAACATTGGGTAAATTCAAGTGTACGTGTATGCCTAACACTTGTTTATAGAGTAAAGGAACAGCGTATAATGGTGAAATGTATATAGAGGTAATGTATTTACATATACATTCACAGAGGCTTGCATGTATTTGTGTGGGTACTGATTAAGTTTCATGAAACCTCTGCACGTTGATACAGTTTCAGTCTCATACAGAACTTTACTTTGCTCCCAGTGAAGTGATGTAAGAAAGTAAAAAAAAACCACTGCAGTCAGAAGTTACAGAGGGATTGAACAAAACAAAGACTATGAAAATTATGCACTGAGAAATTGTTATACATCAGAACTTCTCTCTCTTTTTCAATATAATTTAAAACTATGTTGTAAGATACACTGTTACATGTGAAAGGTATTCTAGTATTCTACTTCAAAGTTTTAGAATAGTTTTCAAAAACTATTGGTTAAAAAATTATTAAACATTCTCAATGTTATCTTAAAACAGATAATTTCTCCTTGCAAATATTTTTGGTGAATGATTTTGACTGGATTTTCTTTCTTGTTTCTTTCTTTCTTGTTTGTGTGTACATTACATTGGGAATAGCTTCTTTTCTTCAGTGAAATTTGTCTACCTGTAGGAAATATAATTCATTTGATAAATGTTCTGCAATATTAGTCATTCAGATATCAAGTTTACAGGGAAAGCAATTTATAGAGCCATAAACATAGGACTTCAAAAAGTTAGACAATTTCTGTGATTGATTGTTCAGGTTTAGTACTAGCATTTCTTATTCTTCTGCTTTCCTAAATGAGAATTTCTTGATTTCAGTCTCTTTTCCATGGAAAATTTCTCATATTTCTGGCATTCCTCACTACATCTAGTTTCTTTGTTTAGTTGTTATTTTATCTTTGCTATCAATTTTTTTTTACTTGAGATGTTTGAGGAGCATTCAAGTAATAAGCCTCCCACTGTTTTTTTTAATAACTTCTATAATTCATGTTTTTAAGCAATGTCAGCCTTGTCTTAGTTAACTATAAAAGTGAGTTCTTACTCCACCCCACACTTATTGTTTGATAATATAAACCCTAAATTCAATACAGCCCTAAATCAGTAGTTCGTGTTTTATTGCTAAAATAAATCTCTGTCACCTTGCCAGACACACTAGAAAATTCCTGTCAGATCAAATTCAATAAATTGAAGGACAGACAGGTTTGTTACTTAATATTTGCATAATGTGTACTGCTTGATGATATCTCAATCTTCAACTGTTCTCCAGGCTTCAGTGTCTTCCACTTTCCTCAGTTTGTGTATTTCTTGCTAGCCATCAAGTCTACTCAAGGATTAGCAATTAAAGCCTGTTTCTATATTACTAATAATATTTTATATAAAATAAAGATATGATAATTCAAATAATAAGCTCCCAATTCTGTACCTAATTTAAATGCTCTTTGATGTGGATAAGAGGAGTTTACTATAAGTGTATAAAAAATTGCTAATCATATATGTAATTCTCTATTATACGTGCACAGTGACCTCCTTTGCACATACAACTGTAGCTATTTTTCAAAAAAAAGTGTGCAGCCCTACTTAAATTTGTAACTATATAAAAAAAGTCTGAGAATAGTGCTTCTGGTGAATGATAGAAATAGCTTTTCATGATTATTATATGTACACCCACCATGACAAAGCATCCAATATAAAAGACTAGTAATAAAACAGGTAGAACTTCCAAGGATTATAAAATCATAGTAAAGAAAACTGAAGAACCTTCCTTCTTTCCTGTGAAAGTTTCCCTAGATCCTGTATGAGATCAATGTCTGTGGTGATAAAAAACACCTAGAAAGGTAATTGGCCAATTGTGAATTTCCTGGAAATGGAGGAATCATAGAATCACAGAATCACCAGGTTGGAAGAGACCCATTCAATCATTGAGTCCAACCATTCATATCAAACACTAAACCATGTCCCTCAGGACCTTGTCTACTCGTAACTTAAACACCTCCAGGGAAAGCGAATCAACCACCTCCCTGGGCAGCATATTCCAGTGTCCAATGACCATTTCTGTGAAAAACTTCCTCCTAATGTCTAGCCTAAATCTCCCCTGGTGGAGCTTGAGGCCATTCCCTCTTGTCCTGCCCCTGTCACCTGGGAGAAGAGGTCAGCTCCCTCCTCTCTACAACCTCCATTCAGGTAGTTGTAAAGAGCAATGAGGTCTCTTCTCAGCCTCCTCTTCTCCAGGCTAAACAACCCCAGCTCTCTCAGCTGCTCCTNACTTCTCCTAGTCTGTAGCACTGCATAGGGTTGTTGTGCCCCAAGTGGAGGACCCAGCATTTGGCCGTGTTAAACCTCATGCCATTGGACTCTGCCCAGTGGTCCAGCCTGCTAAGATCCCTTTGTAGAGGCTCCCTACCTTCCAGCAGATCGACACTTCCACCCAGCTTAGTATCGTCTGCCAACTTGCTAAGGGTGCACTCAATGCCTTCATCCAGGTCATTGATGAAGACATCGAACAGGGCTGGACTGAGCACTGAGCCCTGGGGAACCCACTTGTCACTGGCCTCCAACTGGATTTAACACCATTTACCACCACTCTCTGGGCCTGGCCATCCAACCAGTTTTCCATAGGGAGCATAAAGAGACTGCAGCTCACAGCAGAGGACATATCATCTTATATCGTAGATCTTATGGACAGAATGTAAAGGCTACAATTTGGGTAAGGGAGAGAATTTCAGGCAAGAATTTTCTTATGTAAAAGTATTGAAAGTATCTATAATGTCATAGCTTTCACCTAAGACAGGCTGTTTTCTTGAACCAGCCTTCTCTGTAATGGTTGCAGCATATTCATTAACCATCTTAGCAATTTTGAGGATTGAATTTGGTCTGTTTAAAAACATATTTTTGTGTAATTGCTGTCAGTATTTATTAAGTTTTATTGCAAAGACAGAGCAGGACAGGGAAATCAGCCTCACTGTAGACAGCCTGTATTGACTAAAAAGACCTTGTAGACATTCTACCAGTGTATTTGTATTTGTCATTTAGGAATAGGTTTTAATTTAAATGCTACTGAACAATTTTGGATGATCATACCTGCTAGACATTGAAATCCAATACACAATTGAATCTTTTTTATTATTTTGACCTAATTTGAACCTCATATTTCCCAGCTCAACTTCTACCTCTTCCTTCTGAGATCTTGCTGAATCAAGAATTTTTTATGGGAAGTATTTATGCAGTCATTGTCTACTACACTGACAGACTTAAGCTCTAGGGAATACATCTGTGCTCTGCCTCCAGGATGTTCATCTTGAGAGAACTGAAATTTATGTACACAGTCTTTTTTCCTTTTGGCCTTCATATGCCAGCAATGTAGTGTTCTTCTCTTCCTCCTTTCTAAGACAACTCCCTTGAGCAAGTCTTGGTCAGTTTTATCCATCAGTGGCTAACTCGTAGATGATGCTCCTGTAAAAATTCTATTGTGTATCAGTAATGGAATAGTTATTATGTCCTTAACTTCTCCCAGTATAAGCTGCTTCATCCCATCTCAATTGATTCAGAACTGCAGATGTAGAGGGACAGCGATGGCCTTTAAAGAGTTCTTTTTTATTCCAATATTGCCTTCATTTTCATGTCCATTTCATTTTCATTTTAAAAATTCCATTCAAATTTTGTAATTTTAAATTTCCCATGGCATTCAAATATTTCCTCTTGAAATTTATATTGTTTCTAGCCATTTTGTTCTAAAGTTCTAGATGTCTCAGGATAGCTATACTTTGGGAAAGCTCTTGAGTTCCTTAGACTTTTCAAGTGTCTTAAATTGACAAACTCATGCTAGAAATCTGATCAGAAAGAATTCTCTGTGAGAGCTCAGATAGTGATGAAAAAGTTCTGTTCTTTCTGTCAACTGTGTGCTCTATTAAGTTCATGAAGCAGAAACAGTCAATGCTAATTTCTGTGGATTTGAGGAATTGAGGAATCTTAACTGACTTTCTCAAGGACATGAAATGAGCCTGTGCTCATTTTAGGACTAGAAATAGATAGGCAGATATTAGTCCTATGTACTAAATCTTAGTTAAAGCCCTTTGGTTCTGAGTAGAGGGCCTTAGGAAGCCATGTCATTGAGAACTTCTGAATTTAAACAGTAAAAAACTTATCATCAGCTCTGAATTCAGAGGTTTTATTTCCAGCATTTATGTCTAGGAATGAAGGAAAATGACTGCATTTTATATCATAAGGGAAGTTTATAAATCTGATATCATAGTGAGGGAAATAAAGTAGAATTGGATTGAGTGACTATGAAAGGCTGTTTATTTATTAAAGATAGATTGTTCAAATGTAGAGCTGAAAAAGACTTCCAAACGTCATTCAGTTCATCCTTCTTGAACAATGCAGAGTAGATGAACCAACAATATATCAAGGTGGGATATAAACAGCAATCTATTTTTAAGGGCAGCTAACAAAGGAAATTTCACATTGCTTCTCATAATTCCAGTAAGTTCTTCATTCTATTGTTTCACTATTGTTGTAATTAGAAAGGTTTCCTAATTATTACTTACCACAGGTTGAAGCTATTTCTAATTACAATCACACTGTCAGGTTTCTAAGGGCCTTTACCTGGAATCAAGGCTAAAGAAGTAAAGGGCTTTTCAGAATGGAGTACAGGGAATCTCAATATCTGTAAGTCAATTAAGTTTTATGCAGAATCACTAAGCAAAACTATGCTTCTTATGCCTTAATTAAATAACCCTTGAGGATGAAGTACCGTAAGGGACAAGGTCATGGTGAAAATGGTAATTATTTCCTAGAGCTATTGACTTTATGCTAATGATTTTAAATGATGCATATAGCTTGCATCTAATTTTCTTACCTAGAATGGCAGGTAGTGTTGTGAGTTTTCTGTGTCACTTGGGAGGAGGCTTTTTGGACATATTTCAGTGTGCCTACATTGCTTATTGCAAAGGTTAGTGTTCCTGCCTGAGCTATCATGTTCCTTTCTTGTTTGTGTATCTTCTAAAGGTCTAGCCATGGGAAAATATGTTTCTCTAAATCTTCCAGTATATTTTATCTTCTTGACATAAAAACTATAAGCTATGGATATCATGTATTTCACAGTATTTGAGGTCCGTGAAGAGGGCAAGAGGAAATCTATTCTGTGTTGTGAATGTGTTGCTTTTGTGACTCTCAAAACCTTCCCCAGCATGTGTAATTTAGAGGAGCACCATGCTTATATTGTGAATGTTTTTACAGTGTTATTGTTTATTGATTAAATCTGGATATTCTGCTGTAGAGAGTAACCCTTTTCCCAGAAAAGCTCAAAGATACTCTCTGGAAGTTTACGTGCTAGTATTGTGCATATCACAGATAAGAATTTGATATACTCACATAAACTGCTGTTGTTGTACTGTTCTTTAATGTGTTCCAGTCAGTGACACTAATGTGGGATCTTCTGTAAAACTGTTTTTAAAAAAGAGAGCAAAGTGAGGGATCTCAATCTGCATATAGTTCACATACACCAACGCACACGAAAACATTACAAGATGAACATCCTACCAATATTAATAAGGATTGCTTGTCATAGAATATCTTGTCATGCTCCAAAGGCACACATTCAAGACAAGGCTGAAGATCACTTTTTAATTTAGGAGGATAACAGTTGCCTGTATACATTTAGTTATCACCATATTTACAGTAAATACTCTGTCTTCCTTAGCTATGTTTGAAAGTATTAGCTAGACCAATGGAGTGAAACTTTCTCACTTTCTAAGAAATCTGATTTGTCTGCACCACAGATGGAACAGGCTGGCAGGCAGTAGCAAGGAGAAATTTTCTTCAGTTGCTGCCCATGCTGTGCTTATTGAAAGATTAATATGGACTTCAGTCACTATATCTGTCAATCTCACACTTCCCACTAGCTCACAAGTCAAAAGGAAAAAAGGGTGTAAGTGAAACAGGTAAAAAGAAAACATTTTGGAAAATAATGGAGATGGGAGAAGAAAACACTTGAAATGACAAGAATTCCAAAGTATTTGTTACTCGCTTGCCATGTTTTTACCTGCTAAGTGATCTTCAAATACAGATGCTGTAGCTGAAAGTATTAATTTGGTATTTCCCTGTTTTTTTCTGTCCCACATTGCCCACATTTCAGTATGTGTATGTCTCTCCTTAATGACTTACCACAGTTTAATGTCTCCTCTGTCATTCTCACTTTTCATCACCTCCAATTACTAATGGCATCAGGTCTCCCTGTGATTTGCCCTTTGTGGTCATCTACTTTTAGCTGGCCTACCATAACCGCAAAAAAAGGCAGAGAGCAATTACAGAGCAGACTGATGCTTGGCAATAGACCTAGAGATGCTTTTTTTTTTTTGTGATGTTTTAATTTTTTTTTTTTAAGGTTATAGGATACACTAAAAAAACTGTTTGGAAAATAATTTAGAGAGATTATATCTCCACTCTGATTTAAACTGCCACCTGAATGAAAAAACTCACTGTTTCATACGAAGCTTTTAAAACTGATGACTAGATTTCCTGAGCCTGGATTGCAATTCTAGACATCTGTTACACACTTTTTATGATAATTTATTGACATGAGTAATATTGCTGCTGTGTTTATGTGAATATGAATTAATCAAGGAGTAAAAAAATTTGAAAGGAACTGTTCACAAATAATCATGAGGCTTCCCTTGTAACATTGTTTCTAGACCAGTCTGCTACTAACATTTATGTGTATATTGTCTATTAAAATTCCAGAAGATAATGTTACAAAATCATATGGTGTGAATAACTGATATTATTTCTTGTGGAAACGTAGCCATTTCTAGTACCTGATATGACTGTTACTTAGTGTATTAATAGCACAGCAATGTTGCATCATTATTTCAGACAAAGAGAGAAATAAACTTGTGTAAAATTCAAACTGCAGAGAAAATTTTACTCTTGTTTTTTCTAATAACCCTACGTTAATAAATGAAAAAAAATCTGTAAAGTATGTATAGTAAAGAAAATGGTACATGATCTTTATTAAGCAGGAGTGGCTAGGAGGGTCAGTGATTATTTCAATGCAATTATTTCATTGCATTTCATGCAGAAGACCATGAATCACATCAGAATTAATTTAGTACTCAGAGAAGGAGTAGACAAATATCATTAAGACAAATATCAATAAGTCACAGTTTCTTTGCTTAATCCTCCAACAGATCTGCTTGGAAACAAACAACACTGTTCTTCTTTTGCTTTATAGCACTTGGTCTTCCTTTTTGCTCCACAAATATAAGTCCTACTAGTTTCCTCCCTCACATTTGCAGGCACGTACAGTCCTCCTTTTATGATTCAGTGTGACAATGGAGAAGTTTAGGTAAATTCTGCTCATTGTATTATCTCATTGCTTTGAGGATCATCCTTGAGAGGCGTGCCAGTGCAATGGGAGATGCAGTCCCACTGTGTAGCAGGGTGAGCTTAAAGAAGGCTCACATAGGCTGTCGTATTTATAGCACAAAATAGCTGACTTATAGTCAAATTGCATATAATAGTACTCTGTACGAGGGTCCTTACTGTTGTTCACTGTGTTGCTCTGCTCCTTGTGAGATTCTTAGTGTTCTTGTCCCACCTGTGGGCAGGTCTTTACCTCCTTTGGAGCCTGAAACAAACTGCTGCTGGTTTGATAAAAGGAGTGTGCGTTTGTGTGGAGTGCATTCATCACACCTTCCTTTCTTTTACTGAAAATTATCTTTGATCCATTCTTTCACTCTTCTGTCATTTGTTACCACTTACTTGTCATGTGAATGACCAGCCTGCTCTCAGAAATGCTGTGATGTGTCAAAACATCATGATAATTAAATCTGAAGAGTAGTAGTCAAGCTGTGGAAGGAATTAATGAGAATTAATAGAAAAGGTTGCAGGTTGCAGTTGAGACGCAATAGGATGACTTTTACAATATATTTACAGGGGGTTCTAGTGGGCCACATAAGAATTCATTGCCTAGCGTGCTCAAGAGAAAATTGTGCTTAACTCTTTGTCTGCACAATGTCTACCTGAACTCATAATTCTAAGACCACTAAAATAAAATAAAATAAAATAAAATGGACATTATTTCTTGGAAGGCAAGTAAATAACATCAATCGTGTTAAAATTTATCAGTCTATTGCAAAAAACACTGCAAATGAGGTCTGCTTTCAAAGCACAGTCTGTAATGCCTAGCATTATTATTATTGTAGTAAAAGTTCTTACCGAGGAAACAAAGTCTCTGCCAGATAGGAACCAAACATAATTCTATGGTTATTACATCCTGAAGGAAGATGACACTTGCAGCAAGAGGATGTTAAAATGCATCTGGTGATAGTACTGGATCACGAATGTATATGTCCTTAGGCACCCAATAAACTCCAAAGACACTGACATGCTATCAAATAATGTTGTGTATGTCAGATTGAGCGGATTGAGGCACAGACTCCTGTCTGATGAACAGAAGACCTTTATTAGGCTTATTAGCTTCTTTATATATGCTAGTTAGTAAAATGCACTGTTTGCTTTACAGTGATAGGGTTTTGCTACTTGTTCATGTGCCTAAGCTATACATATAATTGGCTAAAGTTAACCGTTCACTTCTTCATCCTGTTTTTGTATTTCTCAGATCTGTCTTTCACATTCCTCCTTGTCACCTTGTTTCTCATCTTCCCACAGCCAAGTTCCTTTAAAGACAGCTTCTACTTCTTTGTGTCCTTTGGCCTGTAAAAATTCCTCCACTTCAGATGATATTGATCTCCTCCTTACCTGAAATAATGCAAGCAAAGTTTTTAATATATAGTTAATAAAGTTTTTAAACTCTGAAAGAGACTGAGAACGTTTACCATGCATACAGGACATTACAATTGTGATTTCTTAGGTGTACAGGATGAAGCCTTTCACTTCTGCCTAAAGGGTGCCAAACTGATGACCATAAAAGCTCCAAGCACTGCTTTGCAGAACAACACAAAACTGAAGGTTTCATTTGAATTGCATTTGCATTTGTATCAACTTTCAGCCTCCAGGGATCTGCTTTAAACTGTAGCGATATGCATTCGTAAGATGCCACTTTTGACACTACTTTTTCTGAGAATGACTGAGGAACTAGTTTATTTCATGTAAACTACTGAAAAGATCTTTTGACAGCAGCGACATTGGCTACTTGTATGGACTTAAATATATTAGTAGAGGCAGAGTCATGTTACCTAGAAGTACATCACACAGCACAGAAATACGGATTACTGCACCAGTTCCCCTCTAATAACTGCCAATATATTCTTGTAATACATAACCTATTTACTAATTTTTGAGTATTCAAGGTAAGATGTTGATCTAGCTGCAGAATTCCCAGTATACTAATATATGTGAATCTTTACAAGAATTGTCAAGAATTCTAACCACTAAAATTCTGACTAGTGTTATAAAGTAAATGAATATGTAGGCCATTGCTCAAAAATCCATTATCAATTGAGATGCTTCCCATTTTACTTATCAGGAATAAATTTAAAGTAGGGAGATTTTTACTATGTTTAAACTTCCTACTTTGCTTTGATTCAAATTTCACTAAATTTCCTACAAACTTGTCCAAAAGTGAAACAGAATACAGATAGTTTATTCACCCAGTTTCATCTCAGTGTATGTATTTACCCATCCTGGCATGAAATAGAGAATAAAATATGATTCAGTTCTTTAAAACTATTTTTGTTTCAAGAAATATTATCATCAACATTTTATTTTGAACACATCTGATCTTGTTTTGAAAAAATCAGTTATATTTTAAATCAAGAAGATTGAGACCGCAGCTTCTGCCCTACTTAAAATTATTTGCCACAGGTTTATCAATCAGATAGATACAAAACGTGAGTGCTTCGACTAAGATAAAAAATAGCAGTTGAGTGCAACACAGAAGAGATAATTTATCCTTTTCCTGCAACTAAAGTTTTAGGAAGACATAATGCAGATTTTCTTTCTAGAAGTATAAGCATGACAGACGTATTTGAGATACTCCAATAGTCTATGGAACCTAACATTTCTACACCATTTTAGGCACTGTCAAAGGATTGCCGATATGAATTAGAAACTTTATTACTTTAATGCACAGATTATTGGCTCAATCAAATTGAAGCAATTTTGTATATTTAGAAAGTAATCTGATGTAGAACACTTCTTTTCCCCCATTCACTTATTGTGTTAATTGAATTACTGCTTGGGATTCAGTATTTCTATTTTAGTCACAATATTTTTCTATTTCATGTCTGGAGTAAAACCAAAGCAAAAATCTCCTTTTTGTGAGGGTCATTAAGCAAATAAAAGGGGGGTTGATTCAATCTCAAAGAAAAGAGAGGAACGTGACAGCCCTCACATAGGATGTAGGAGGTTGGGCAGAGCGAGTTAAAAAAGAGGCTGGGCTGGAAGCTGTTCACACATGTACGCCCCCTAAGATAAGAATATACAAACAATAAAGAGATTGTTGCGAATGCATGGAATCTATCAGAATGTAACATGAATGCACTGAATGTAGCCCTATATCAGCCAATAGGATTGCAAATAATAGTTTTGTATGTACCTGCTTTTACTATAAATGTAACTCCACAGGTACAGCCAGGGTCGCTGCCCCTTGAGGAGTGTCCCTGGTGGCCAGTCTGTTTTTCAACCTTTTGCGCAAGAAAATAAATTTTGTATTTTATTTTTGTACCACCTTGCTGTGCTGTCTCGTTCTTAGATTCTTGGACTCTAACATTTTGGGGGCTCGTTCGGGAGCTAACAGCGAAAACAGCACTCTGTGGATAAACCTCCAGAGGTAGTAAGTTCTGTTATCTGTTGTCTGTTTGAGCTATGCCTGTAGGTTCAAAGGGAAGAAACTGGATGCAGTACTGCATCCCAAGCCAGAGCTGGTGAGGGGACACCCCACCACTCCTGGAGGGAGAGGATAAGGGGTTTACACTTTTCCCATACCATCTTGTCAGATTTTGTTCTATCTTCATATCAAATAGTAATATCATATCAGTTCAATCAAATTCTTTTATTGAATTTCCTAAAAATCACACCTGTGGTTGATGCCTGCAGAGAACAGTATACGAGTGGGAATCTTATTTTCTGCTAAGGCACAATAAGATGCTTAGTGAACAGAGAAAATTCTTTGAAACTTAATGCTTTATGTGCCAAAGATCTGTCGGAAAAAACATCCACTGCTCTCCCTTCATCCACCGACCTAGTCATGATATTGTAGAAGGCTATCATGTTGGTTAAACATGATTTTCCCTTCATACATTGATGCTAACTGCTAAAAAATTTAATTGATTAAATTTAGTTTAAATTTAAACTGGCCTGCTGACCACATTTCCAGTGGGAACTGTCAGGAGAATCAGTCAAAATTTTGACAAATCACAGACAAATACTGAATTGGAGAACTTCTTGAGAATTTTTCCTGGTTTGGAGCTCTGTAGCAGATACCCAGTACAACTGCACCCACATTGGTCTCCCTGCTAAACCTGACCTGTAAAATCTCTGTGAATTACTAAAATATCGAAACATCCAGCTTCATAGAAAATGGAGTTTTTAATTTATTTCCTTATTTGGAACTCAATCCTGATTGTTTCAGCAGTTCTGTTCATGAATGTGACAGCTGACAGACCATTAATGTCTCACATTAACAGACAAGCTTGCTGATATTGAAAACACCAGTGGCCTGAGGATGTACACTAGGTTGAGGTGGCCAAACCATTTCAGAATCAATGTTCTCCTGAAAGCCTGAATTAGTTGTTCAAAAGCATAGATAGATATGAGAGATCTGTAAATGAATTTTAATCACAGTCTATAAGGAATAGATTTATCCTGTCCTGGGCATTCTCACAAGTTGACTGCATTTTTATTTTCAAAATCTGCATCTGCACTTCAGTTGTTTTACCAAATAATTTGGGAAGTTCAGCAGAGTGTGGCTTAACAGCTGTCAGAAGAAGAATATCCATACATTGGCACTTGTCTGGCATCTGAAGAAATGGTAACATATTTAGGCACTGAATAATCAAGATGTCCAAATAAGAAAAAGAAAGCATTAGTTCATGGGAGTAGAGACTGAAAGGTCTAATTCTCATTTAAAAGCAGCTTGTTTACACATCACTCATTGATTTTACAAGTTAGCGGGAGAACTTGAAGTAGAACCAGATCAGCTTGTAAAAACTGAATCATAAAATCATAGAATCACCAGGTTGGAAGAGACCCACACCCACTGGATCATCGAGTCCAACCATTCCTATCAAACACTAAACCACGTCCCTCAGGACCTCTTCTACCCGTGCCTTAAACACCTCCAGGGAAGGTGATTCAACCACCTCCCTGGGCACCTTGTTCCAATGCCCAATGACCCTTGCTGTGAAAAACTTCCTCCTAATGTCTAGCCTAAATCTCCCCTGGCGGAGCTCGAGGCCATTCCCTCTTGTCCCCTGTCACTTGGTTGAAGAGGCCAGCTCCCTCCTCTCTACAACCTCCTTTCAGGTAGTTGTAGAGAGCAATGAGGTCTCCCCTCAGCCTCCTCTTCTCCAGGCTAAACAACCCCAGCTCTCTCAGCCATTCCTCATAAAGCCTCTTCTCCAGCCCCTTCACCAGCTTCCTTGCTCTTCTCTGGACTTGCCCCAG